>CABHPH010143294.1:0-16470 GCA_902168325.1 Peromyscus nudipes
CAAACACTTCAAAGACCTATGGAATATGGCATTTAAAATGTTTTGTTAACTTGAGGTTTTTCATGACAATGAGACACATCTGCTCCCGGCAGCACCAATTTCCTTCAGTGATGATGGGCATCAAAGAAACTCCTTATGGAGTTTGCTTTCATTGTGGCAAGGTTAGCCACTGGGCAAATAATCTGCTCTTGCCTTTGACTGCTGACAATGTGCTGTGCAGACTGGACTGTAGCTGGAGTTTTCTCCAGTCCTGCCCAGCACCATGGACCCTACAACCACTTATAAAATAATCACTCAGAAACTTATATTAATTAAACTGCTGGGCCATTAGCTCAGGCCTACCACTGACTAGCTCTCACACTTAACTCAGCCCATTTCTGTTCATCTATATGTCGCCACGTGTTCCGTGGCTTTACCTGTTGCCTTTACATGTTGCTCCCTGGAAGGCAGGCTGGCATCTCCCCCAGCTTCCACCTCCCAGCCTCTCTTCTCTGTTTGTCTCACCTATCCTATACTTCCTGCCTGGCAACTGGCCAATCAGTGTTTTATTTATCAATCAATCATAGCAACATATATTCACAACAGACAGGACATCCCACAGCACTGGACATGCAGGACACACAGGAAAGTGACCGCTGAAGTTTGCCAAAATGAGGCAGGACAGTCCTCCAAAATTCCTGTTTCACAGAAGAGTCTGTCAGATATTCTGCAGGACACAGAGAAAAGCGACTGATGAACTTTGCCAAAACAAGGCAGGACAGTCCTTCAAATTTCCTGCTTCACTGAAAAGCCTTCCAGATACTCTATGCCTGTAGGCTGAAGATGGATGCCCCAACATTGCAGAAGAACTGTGTGTGACTGTCCAGGTAGCTAAATGTTTCTGTTGTTAGGTAATATTATCAAAGGCTAAATAATTAGAGTTTTGCAAATTGACTGAATCTTCTAAATTCTTACTTGATAGCTGTTTTTGTTGTGTATAGTTTTACAATGTTAAAGTTAAAGCCTTTCTTATTTAGATAAAAAGGAGGAAATGTTATAGAATATTATTTTAAGGTGTGTTACTCTTGTTCATGATGCATTTGTTTAACTCTGTGAATCTGTGTTACTGTGCCTGTCTAAAACACCTGATGGTCTAATAAAGAGCTGAACGGCCAATGGCGAGGCAGGAGAAAGGATAGGCAGGGCTGGCAGGCAGAGAGAATAAATAGGAGGGGAGATCTAGAAGAAAAGAGGAAGTCACCAGAGAAGGAGGAGGATCCAGGGGCCAGTCACCCAGCCATACAACCAGCTATGGAGTAAGAAAAAAAGAAAGGAATATACAGGAATAGAAGAGGAAAAGCCCAGAGGCAAAAGATCGATGGTATAATTTAAGAAAAGCTGGCTAGCAACAAGCCAAGCTAAGGCTGGGCATTTATAATTAAGAAAAAGCCTCTGTGTGTGAGTTATTTGGGAGCTGGGTGGTGGGCCCCACAAAAGAGTAAAAAGCAGCCAGCCACATTTTGGTCATTTTACTTATTCTCTCATCTGCTCATTGGTCACTTGAGTGACCTCCACCTTGAAAAGAACAGGAAGACTTCACAGTCTTCTTAGGTGAAAAGAGAGCTTGATATCTACCAAGTTGTCAAAATAATATTATTAATTATTACTATTACTATTACTATTACTATTATTATTATTATTATTATTATTATTATTATTATTATTTTGGCTTTTTTCAAGACAGGTTTTCTCCATGTAGTTTTTGGTGCCTGTCCTGGATCTTGCTCTGTAGACCTGGCTGGTCTCAAATTCACAGAGATCCACCTGGCTCTGCCTTCCAAGTGCTGGAATTAAAGGGGTGCACCACTGTTGCCTGGACAAAAGAATATTTTTTTTAAAAAAGTATTTCATTAGGAAAAGAAAGTGAGAGTGGAGGTGTCCAGTAGGGGATAAACATAAGAAAGTATGGACACCTGGTCAGGCCCTTCAGAGAAACCTGTGAACTTGGAGAGTGGGAGGAAAGGAAAATGTAGCAAAGGAAACTTTCACAAAGCTGGAGACATGGGGTGGATGTCTGGATATTTGAACATTGAGAAGGGGAAGGTGCTGGCCCATTTGGGAGAGAGAGAAGGCATATATTTTAGGAAGTCAACATTGCAGACCCTTAAAAGATGGATTAGAGAAGAGTGGCCTCTGATAAAAGTGTAGTAGCACTGGCAAGGAATGATGATTGTCTGATGTAGGGTGGCACCAGTGGCAGTGTAAGACAGCCAGAAGTAGTACTGCAGAAGGAAGAGTCACAGAGCCCACTGATGATAACTGATGGGGAGGATGAGGAATGTAATCTTCTACATAATAGCAAAGGCCTTACATGTTTTCCCCCATAAAGAGATTAGAAGGTGTGTGTTTATGCTCACCCACGATCACACACACACACACACACACACACACACACACTCACACTCACAATGAAGGTAGAAGTGGTATGATGTGAGAGAAGGAAACTGTGATTGCTGTTGTCAATTTGACAGAAGTTAGAATTATCTGGGAGATGTGCCTCTGGGCATCCCTCCATGTGTGGGTGGTTTTCTAGATTATGTTAGCTGAGGTGAGCACAGTTCCCCACTGTGGGTGCACCATTCCCTAGGTAGCTGAGTCTGAACTGTATAAGAGTAGAGACTGTTAACTTAGCACTAGCATTACCTGAAGGGTGATTTTTTTTAAAACAAACAGAAGATGCCGTCATTAACAAGAACAACAAAACTGATGCCATTCATTCAAGCAAGCTGCTTCTCTGAAACTTACAAGCAAATACTTGAGGCTAATTTTCCCTTAATTTGTATCTTTTAGAGCATCTTAGGAGAAATTCCACAAGGTAAAAGAATTACCTGAGAGATTCTCATAGCAGAGATGAATATCTCACATTTCTGAACTTAATCCCATCAGCGGGAGAGAGAGAGAAAGAAAGTAAGCAAATGTTTCCAATGTCAGCCAGGTAAAGGGTAAGCCTAGAAGAATTTGATACTCAGAGCAGTGCTTCTGAGCCTCCTGTTGCTTTCCTCAGGCATGTTATGAGACCCAGGCCCCAATGCTGGGAAAGCAGGAGGGTGATGGGTCACTGGGAGTTTGAAGAAGTTGAGAGGAGCCACAGGCAAATATACTTTAGTCACTTAAAGAGCAAAGGCTGCTAAGCAGGCAGCCAATGGCAGGCATCCATTCATGCAGGCACATGCTAACATACATGGGAACCACACATGTGGTTGGTCCACGGCCACATGGTGGTAGGGATGGAGGCCTACCAACAAACACACAGGCAGGCTGGCAAAGGTGAAGGTGAAGGCCTCTGATCTCAAGGCCACCTTTATATAGAATCCATACCCAAAAATGATATTTTGAATAAAAACAGGAGATCCTGGAAGAAGCTAAAAATCATGCAGACAGCCGCCGGGTGGTGATGGTACACGCCTTTTAATCCCAACACTCGGGAGGCAGAGGCAGGCAAATCTCTGAGTTTGAGGCCAGCCTGGTCTACAGAGTGAGTTCCAGGACAGCCAGGACCACACAGAGAAACCCTGTCTCAGAAGCAAACAAAAAGTGTACAGACAAGCCATTTAGTCAATGATCTGATGCCTGGCAGCCCATCACACAGATCTCCCAAGATGAAGTATCCGTTGATTGGAATGATATAACACCTAGCAGGACCCGAGTGTTCAGCTACTTGCTCCTGATGTCATGCATGCTATCTGCTGCCATTCTGTTCCTAACATTATGTATTCTAACCCACTGGAGCTATAAGTCCAAATAAACTCTTTCTTCTATTAATTGCCTTGGTCATGTTTTATCATAGCAACAGAAAATTAACAGATTCAGTGAAATACCCATCAAAATTCTCATAACATTCTTTACAGAAGTAGAAGAAAAAATAAGCCTAAAAATTGCATTGATGCACAAATATGCTGAATAGTCAAAGCAATCCTAAGAAAAAAACGAATGCTTGAGGTACTACAATACCTGATCTTAAATTGCATGATAATGTCATGGTTACCAAAATAGCATGGTACTGGCTCCTAAACAGATACACAAATCAATGTAATTGAATAGAAGATCGTAGAAATAAATGCATACAGGTAGACCCTCATAATTTGTGGCAGAGGTGTTGTGGTGGTTTGGATGAAAATGTGCCCTGTCTTAGTCACTGTTATAGTGCTGTGAAGAGACACCATGACCAAGGCAATGACCAAGGAAACTCTTATAAAAGGAAGCATGCAACTGGGGTGGGGGAGGGAGCTGCTTACCTTACAGTTTCAGAGGGTTAGTCCATTATCATCATGGTGGGAAGCAGACAGGCATGGTGCTGGAACAGTAACAGAGAGCTTTATATCCTTCTCTGCAGGCAGCAGCCAGAGAGAGAGACAGAGACAGAGAGACAGAGATTTAGAGAGACAGAGAGACTGAACCTGGCTGGCTGGCATGGGCTTTTGAAACCTCAAAGCATACCCCTTGTGACACATCTCCTGCAACAAGCACATACTGTGGTGGTATTGTGTCCCCCAAAATATTGTGAACCTTAATAAACTTATCTGGGGTCAGAGACGGAACAGCCACAATACTAAACAGAGGTTAGGCAGTGGTAGCACACGCCTTTAATCCTAGCATTCCAGAGTCAGAAATCCCTCTGGATCTCTGTGAGTTCAAGGCCACATTGAAAATGGCCAGGCATGGTGACACATGCCTTTAATCCCAGAAAGCGAGCCTTTAATCCCAGGGAGTAGTGGTAGAAAGCAGAAAGGTATATAAGGCGTGAGGACCAGAAACCAGAGGCATTTGGCCTGGAGAAGCATTTTGGCCTGGTTAAGCTTTCAGGCTTCTAGCAGCAGTTCAGCTGAGACCCATTCTGGATGAAGACTCAGAGGCCTCCAGTCTGAGGAAACAAGACCAGCTGAGGATCTGGTGAGGTGAGATAGCTGTGGCTTGTTCTATCTCTCTGACCTTCCAGTGTTCACCCCAATACCCGGCTCAGGTTTGATTTTATTAATAAGAACTTTTAAGATTCATGCTACAACATACCTCATAATCTTTCCCAAACAATTCCACTAACTGGGGACCAAGCCTTTAAACATATGCGCATATGGTGACCATTTTCAGTCAAACCACCACATTCTACTCCCTGGCCTCCATGGGCTTTAACTATATCATAATGCAAAATGCATTCAGTCCAACTCCCAAAATTTCCATAACTTTTGTTAGAACCACCCACATTCCAGAACCAGGTGCTCCCCCATCCCCCACCACACCTTCAATTGTCACCATCACTAAAGGCCAATGCAACACATTTACACATCACTAGTGCCATGTATTTTCCCTATGTGCATGCTCCATACCCCACGCCCATAAAAGCCCAAGCTATCATGGCCTGCTCTCTCTCTCTCTCTCTCTCTCTCATTAATCAGAGGTGGCCTTTCATGTCCCACCCCCCCCAATAATTTTCTTGCGTGAGGTCTGTTGTGTGGAGTCATATTCTCACTGATCAAGAATAAGACCACTACCACAGTTAAAAGCCAAATTTGAAGCAAGCTTTAATTAAATACTGGCCAGGTAGATGGGCTCAGGCCAGGTCCATACCCAGGTTCCCAGGAAATGACCCCAAATCACCGTTTGCAGCAGCTTAAGAAGGAAAACCCATAATTCATTGCATTTCATATCAAGTCCAATCAGGGACAAACATACATCCTGATGTATCTCCAGTTTACATCCAGTCAGGGGCAAGCATATCTTGATGTACTTCCTGCCTGTGAACCTCACACCCTCTGCTCCCTCATGGCTCCTCAGCTCCTTCCTGGAACTTCCTCACCTCCCCCTAGGAGCTCCTGAATGCTCCAGGATCTGCGACCCTTTCCTTGCCCCTTTCCCCTCAGAGCTACCTGTTCTATCTCTCCTAAGGCCCTCCTGGGTCTGTACATTGCAAGTTTCCTTGCTTCCCCGAGAAGCTGCCTTCGAAGTTCCACAGCTTCTCTATGCCCTCATGGCTTTCTGCCATACGGGAACCCTCCTTCAGGTGGAGTTCCTGCTTGTTCCTCCTTGTCCCCTATGGCTACCACTGTTCCTGTCTCTTAGCTGCCAAACCCTCCTTATGGAGGTGGTTTTTTTTTTTTTTTTTGGTTTTTCTTGTGTGTGTGTGACCCTCCCTCTTTTTCTCCTTGGACTCAAGTCCTTTCTCAGACTCAGAGATTTTCTTAAAACCTTGCTGTCTTACTGGAAATGGCTTGGCCTCAGTATATCTCGATGGCCAAAGATGGCACACTCTAGTTCCAAATTCTCACAGATTGTAACAACTTCTGCCATGGCACAAGCAAATGATCCCAAAGTCTCTTATCTCTAAGGTTTTATAACTTTCCACTCTTAAATCTTTTATCTCTATGATTTCTCTGTGATCTACTCTCAAGAAATCTTTTTAAGACTGTTGCTTAAACAGTCTTTATCTCAGGATTGATTTGTAAGTTCATTGGGTGTGGTTAAAGAATCTGTAAAATCTGTAATAAAATTTGGCCTAAAACTTATAGCAAAAGGCTTATCATTAAAACCTATACATAGGAATTTTTACTTTCTACAACATTCTGCATATGTGATTCAACTCTTATCTAGAATGTATATATATATTCAACTCTTGTTTAGGAGAGCAGATGTTTTAAATAGCAACCATGTAGCTCTCCTCCATCTTACCTGACGACCTTCAAGATATAAGCAGCTACATGACTGGCAGCCATCTTTACTAAGATTAAAGGGTACATGCCATGTGACCTCACCATCTTAAGATGACCACGTGGCATAAAGCAACAACTATAAAACTTCTCAGTCCTATTGAGCCCTTAGTTTATCACTATATCCCTTTTTAGACTAAGGAAGCAACAAGTCTCAAATATATTTGGATTAGTATGGATTTTTGTATGATGATAAATATTTAAGGTTCTATTTACTACAGCATACTATATATATATATATATGATTCAATTCTGGTTTAGAATATACTGTATATGATGATGAAATATTACAGTAAGAAAGGTCTACTCAGGTTAACAAAAGCTAATTGAGATGTATGTATAACTACTGTGTCTTTGCTAATTGTTCAACACCAAGCTTCTAGAAAATCTAGATAAGTAATAACATATGTTTGATAAATAAGATATATTTGATAAATAATATTTGTTTGATAAATAAGGTATATTTGGTAACTAAGATGTATATGTTTCTAAGGTCTACTCAGGTTCACAATAATAGTTGTCTAGCTTCTTTGCCTTTGCTCACTTTAAGTTGTAGCTATTTGGATAAAGTAAGCCATACAAAAACCTGCAATATCCTATAATGGCAAACTATAAAAGGACCAGTAAATTTACCAGTCTCCCTATGAACTGTATCTATTATTATAAGTTTTATTTTCATACTAAAAGAGCTTCAATTCAGAACTTGATATTTTTAAGGCTCAACCTTAAAGGGATAAAGCTATAAAATCCTAATCTTATAAAAGCCACTAAATTATTATAAACTGTTAAAGATAATTAAGGCATGTAAGTTAATAGTCACATTATAAATAATCAAATTCTTTAATGTGTTCAGAACTATACTTGTAGTCATACTCAGTACTAATGTAATTAATTATAGGAACAAGCTTTATTTAGCCTCCTGTATATGTTTTCAAAGTTAAGCCTAAAGCAAGTAACCAAATCAGGTATTCTTAATAGATAGATGGTCCTCAAACTCTTCAGAGATCTTCTGAATATGGCATTTAATGTTTCATAGAAAAAAAAAAAAGCTTTTTGAGATAGAGAGAAGTGCCATCTCCTGGCAGCACCCCTAATCTCCTCCAATGAAGATAAATGATGGGGCACAGAGGAACTCCACCAGGGGCTTGTTTTAAATGTGGCAAAGCTGGCAACTGGGTGAAAAACTGCCCTTCACCTCAACTGCTGCCAAGACCCTGTCAAAACTCTGGACAAGCAAGACACTGGGGAGTTGATTGCTCTGCTTTGCTTAGACAAGTTAGGCCATTTGTCCCAAGCTCCTCCTAACACAGGAAAGTCTGTCAGATCTTCTGGGCCCGGTAGCCAAAGGCTGATGCTGCCCTGGGACTTCTGCCCCCAACAACGGTGGAGGAGCCTAGGGTGATTGTCCAGGTACCTGGTAAGTCTCGGTTATTTTTTTTAAAACAGATTCAGTTCCACCCCCACCCCTACTGGGAAGGCCCCCCTTCTCCAAGATCCCCTGCAGTCTCCAAGCCCTGCCCCCAAGTCCATCATACCCAGAGACCCCCGCCACTTCCTGAGACTTAGAGACCGGCCCCCAGCTCACAACCTGCCCCGGACTTCCCTTCTGGACAAAGGTGAGTGCCCGCCCTCACCCTAGATCCCGTCCCTGGGCACCAGCCACCCCTGGGAAGACCTGCCCACCTTGGCCCCAGCCTCTGGCCAGCGGGCAGGCTCCCTTCTACCCCCACCCCTACCGGGAAGGGCCCTCTTCTCCAAGATTGCCTGTAGTCTCCAAGCCCTGCCCCCAAGTCCATCATCCCCGGAGACCCCCTCCGCTTCCTGAGACTTAGAGACCAGCCCCCAGCTCCCATCCTGCCCCAGACTTCCCTTCTGGACAAAGAGCTGCCATCTTGCCTTGGACTTCCCATCTGGACAATAGCTCCCATCCTGCTTCGGCCTTCCCATCTGGACAAGAGCTCCCAACCTGCCTCGGACTTCCCATTTGGACAAGAGAGTCCCATCTGGACAAGAGAGAGAGACTTCCTGAATCTGTCAGCTCTTTCTGCACCAAGTGCGCTGATAAGACCAAGATCGAACACAAGGAGATGGGCAGACGTCAAGGCAGAAGTACATACAACAAAATGAAGAGCAATACAGCATCACCAGAACCTAGCCCTCCTCCAACATCTAGAGCTGATGATCAAAAATTGGAAGAAGCAGAAGAAAATAGCCTTATGAATAACATCATGAAGAAGGTAGAGGCTTATATAGAGGAACAGACAAAAAATGGCAAGAACGCTGTAAAAACCTAGAGGAAAGGACAATTAAAGTAGAAGAAAACAATAAAGTCCTGGAAGAAAACAATAAAGCACTGAAAGAAAGCCATGAAAAAGCAATGAAAAAGGTCCAAGACCTGCAAAGAGAAATAGAAAAAATGAAGAAGACACAAACAGAGGGAATGCTGGAAATAGAAAATCTAAGTAAACGATCAGGAACTTCAGATGCAAGTATAACCAACAGAATGCAAGAGATGGAAGAGAGGATCTCTGGCATTGAAGATACGGTAGAAGAAATAGATTCATCAGTCAAAGAAAACACTAAAGCCAACAAAGTCATGACCCAAAATGTCCAAGAAATCTGCGACACCATGAAAAGACCAAACCTGCGAATAATAGGGATAGAAGAAGGAGAAGAATACCAACTTAAAGGCACAGAAAATATATTCAACAAAATCATTGAAGAAAACTTTCCCAACTTAAAGAAGGAAATGCCAATGAAGATACAAGAAGCCTATAGAACACCAAACAGACTAGACCCCCCAAAAAAGTCCCCTCGCCACATAATAATTAAACAACTAAACATACAGAATAAAGAAAGAATATTAAGAGCAGCAAAGGAAAAAGGCCAAGTGACCTATAAAGGCAAACCCATCAGAATAACACCCGATTTCTCAATGGAGACTTTGAAAGCCAGAAGGTCCTGGACAGATGTAATGCAGACACTAAGAGACCATGGATGCCAGCCTAGACTAATATACCCAGCAAAACTTTCAATCATCATAGACGGAGTGAACAAGACATTCCAAGACAAAGCCAGATTTAAACAATACTTATCCACAAACCCAGCCCTACGGAAAGCACTAGAAGGAAAATTCCAACCCAAGGAAGTCAGATACACCCTCGAAAACACAGGCAATAGATAACACCACAGCAGTAAACCCCAAAGATAAGAAGTACAGACACACTACCACCAAAAAAATAACAGGAATGAACAATCACTGGTCATTAATATCTCTTAATATCAATGGACTTAATGCGCCTATAAAAAGACACAGGCTTACAGAATGGATACGAAAGCAGGACCCATCTTTCTGTTGCATACAAGAAACACACCTCAAATACAAAGACAGACACTACCTAAGAATAAAAGGTTGGGAAAAGACTTTCCAATCAAACGGTCTTAAGAAACAAGCGGGTGTAGCCATCCTGATATCCAACAAAATAGACTTCAAACTAAAATCAATCAAAAGAGATCAAGAAGGGCATTACATATTCATCACAGGGAGGATACACCAAGAGGAAGTTTCAGTTCTGAACATTTATGCCCCAAACACAAGGGCACCCACATATGTAAAAGAAACACTACTAAAGCTTAAACCACATATAAAACCCCACACATTAATAGTGGGAGACTTCAACACCCCACTTTCACCACTGGACAGATCTCCTAAATGGAAACTTAACAGAGAAATAAAGGACTTAACTGATGTCATGACTCAAATGGACTCAATTGATATCTACAGAACATTCCATCCTAACAAAAAAGAATATACCTTCTTCTCAGCACCCCATGGAACCTTCTCCAAAATCGACCACATACTTGGCCACAAAGCAAATCTCAACAGATACAAAACAATTGGAATAGCCTCCTGTGTTCTATCAGACCACCAAGGTTTAAAGTTAGATTTCAACAACAACAAAAACTACAGAAAACCTACAATCTCATGGAAACTGAATAATGCTCAACTGAATCACCAATGGGTAAGGGAAGAAATAAAGAAAGAAATTAAAGAATTCCTAGAGATCAACGAAAATGAAGACACCACATACCCAAACTGATGGGACACTATGAAAGCAGTGCTAAGAGGGAAATTCATAGCACTAAATGCTCACATAAAGAAGTTGGAGAAATCTCACACTAGTGACTTAACTGCACACCTGAAAGCTCTAGAACAAGAAGAAGCAAAGTCTCCCAGGAAGAATAGACGCCAGGAAATCATCAAAGTGAGAGCTGAAATCAATAAAATAGAAACAAAGAAAACAATACAAAAAATCAATGAAACAAAGAGTTGGTTCTTTGAGAAAATCAACAAGATAGACAAACCCTTATCCAAACTAACCAAAAGACAAAGAGAGAGCATCCAGATTAACAAAATCAGAAATGAAAAGGGAGACATAACAACAGACATTGAGGAAATCCAGAGAATCATCAGATCATACTTCAAAAACCTCTATTCCACAAAACTGGAAAATCTAAAAGAAATGGATAATTTTCTGGATAGGTACCACATACCTAAGTTAAATCAAGACCAGATAAACTATTTAAATAGTCCAATAACCCCTAAAGAAATAGAAACAGTCATTAAAAGTCTCCCAACCAAAAAAAGCCCAGGACCAGATGGTTTCAGCGCAGAATTCTACCAGATCTTCAAAGAAGAGTTAATCCAATACTCTCTAAATTGTTCCACACAGTAGAAACAGAAGGAACATTACCAAACTCCTTCTATGAGGCTACAATTATCCTGATTCCTAAACCAAACAAGGATACAACAAAGAAAGAGAACTACAGACCGATCTCCGTCATGAACATTGATGCAAAAATACTCAATAAAATACTGGCAAACAGACTCCAAGAACACATCAAAACAATTATCCACCATGATCAAGTAGGCTTCATCCCAGGGATGCAAGGGTGGTTCAACATACGAAAGTCCGTCAATGTAATACATCATATAAACAAACTGAAAGAAAAAAACCACATGATCATCTCACTAGATGCAGAAAAGGCATTTGACAAAATCCAACACCCCTTCATGATAAAGGTCTTGGAGCGATCAGGAATACAGGGCACATACCTCAACATAACAAAGGCAATTTACAGCATGCCAACAGCCAACATCAAATTAAATGGAGAGAAACTCAAAGCAATTCCACTAAAATCAGGAACGAGGCAAGGCTGTCCGCTCTCCCCATACTTACTCAATATAGTACTTGAAGTTCTAGCCAGAGCAATAAGACAGCATAAGGAGATTAAGGGGATACAAATGGGAAAGGAAGAAGTCAAGCTTTCCCTATTTGCAGATGACATGATAGTATACTTGAGTGACCCCAAAGATTCAACCAAGGAACTGATACAGCTTATAAACACCTTCAGCAACATAGCAGGATACAAGATCAACTCAAAAAAATCAGTAGCCCTCCTATATACAACTGACAAAGAGGCTGAGAAGGAAATCAGAGATACATCACCCTTTACAATAGCCACAAATGACATAAAATACCTTGGGGTAACACTAACCAAGCAAGTGAAGGACCTATATGACAAGAACTTCAAGTCCCTGAAAAAAGAAATTGAAGAAGATGTCAGAAAATGGAAAGATCTCCCATGCTCATGGATAGGCAGGACTAACATAGTAAAAATGGCAATTTTACCAAAAGCTATCTACAGATTCAATGCAATCCCCATCAAAATACCAACACAATTCTTCACAGACCTGGAAAGAATAATACTCAACTTCATATGGAAAAACAAAAAACCCAGGATAGCCAAAAGAATCCTGTACAATAAAACAACCTCTGGAGGCATCACGATCCCTGACTTCAAGCTCTACTATAGAGCTACAGTAATAAAAACAGCTTGGTACTGGCATAAAAACCGACTTGTGGACCAATGGAATCGAATTGAAGACCCTGACATTAATCCGCACACCTATGAACATATAATTTTTGACAAAGAAGCCAAAAGCGTACAATGGAAAAAAGAAAGCATCTTCAACAAATGGTGCTGGCATAACTGGATATCAACGTGCAGAAGGCTGCAAATAGATCTATATCTATCACCGTGCACAAAACTTAAGTCCAAGTGGATCAAAGACCTCAACATAAATCCAGCTACTCTGAACCTGCTAGAAGAGAAAGTAGGAAGTAGTCTTGAACGCATTGGCATAGGAGATCGCTTACTAGGTATAACACCAGTAGCTCAGACACTGAGACAAACAATCAATCAATGGGACCTCTTGAAACTGAAAAGCTTTTGTAGAGCAAAGGATACGGTCAACAAGACAAAGCGACAGCCCACAGAATGGGAAAAGATCTTCACCAACCCCACATCTGACAGAGGACTGATATCCAGAATATATAGTGAACTCAAGAAATTAAACATCAAAATGCCCAACAGTCCAATTAAGAAATGGGCTATAGAACTAAACAGAGAATTCTCAGCAGAGGAAACACAAATAGCTGAAAGACATTTAAGGAATTGCTCAACATCCCTAATCATTAGGGAAATGCAAATCAAAACAACTCTGAGATACCACCTTACGCCAGTCAGATTGGCTAAGATCAAAAACACTGAGGACACCTTGTGCTGGAGAGCATGTGGAGCTAGGGGAACTCTCCTCCACTGCTGGTGGGAATGCAAGCTGGTACAGCCACTGTGGAAATCAATATGGCGCATTCTTAGGAAATTGGGAATCAATCTCCCCCAAGATCCAGCTATACCACTCTTGGGCATATACCCAAGGAATGCTCAATCATACCACAAGGGCACTTGCTCAGCTATGTTCATATCAGCATTATTTGTAATAGCCAGAACCTGGAAACAACCTAGATGCCCTTCAACCGAAGAATGGATAAATAAACTGTGGTACATATATACAATTGTAGCATGAGTCTTAAACGTTCTTATTAATAAAATCAAACCTGAGGCAGCTTTTGGGGTGAACACTGGAAGGTCAGAGAGACAGAATAAGCCACAGCTATCTCACCTCGATGAATCCTCAACTGGTCTTGTTTCCTCAGACTGGATGCCCCGAGCCCTCATCCAGAATGGGTCTCAGCTGAACTGCTGCTAGAAGCCTGAAAGCTTAACCAGCCACATGCTTCTCCAGGCCAAAGGCCTCTCCAGGGCCAAATGCCTGCTCAGGCCAAATGCCTCGAGTTTCTGGTCCTCACGCCTTATATACTTTTCTGCTTTCTACCACCACTCCCTGGGATTAAAGGTGTGGCTTTCTGGGATTAAAGGTGTGGGTCACCACGCCTGGCTGTTTCCCATGTGGCCTTGAACTCACAGAGATCCAGAGGGATTTCTGTCTCTGGAATGCTAGGATTAAAGGCGTATGCTACCACTGCCTATCCTCATGTTTAATATTGTGGCTGTCCTGTTCTCTGACCCCAGATAAGTTTATTAGCATACAATAAATTACAAAATACAATATTTTGGGGAACACAATACCACCACATACAATGGAATACTACTCAGCAGAGAAAAACAATGACATCATGAGGTTTGCAGGCAAATGGAGGGATCTAGAAAAAATCCTCCTGAGTGAGGTAACCCAGACTCAGAAAGACAAATATGGTATGTACCCACTCATAGGAGAATACTAGTTGTGGAACAAGGATGACTGGACGGCCACTCACAACACCAGGGAGGCTACCTGGAAAACAGGACCCCAAGAAAGACACAGGGATCGCCCAGTGACGGAGAAATGGATGAGATCTACATGAACAGTCTGGACGTGAGTGGGGGTAATGAGGGGCGAGGGGCGAGGGAAAGAGAACTTGGGGGAGCGGGGGATCCCAACTGGATCAAGAACAGAGAGGGAACACAAGGAATGTTCATGGTAAATGAAGACCACATGAGAATAGGAAGGAGCAAAGTGCTGGAGAGGCCCACAGAAATCCACAAAGATGCCCCCACAATAGACTGCTGGCAATAGTCGAGAAATAGCCCGATCTGACCTACCCTGGTGATAGGATGACCAAACACCCTAATTGTCGTGCTAGAAACCCCATCCAGTGACTGAGGGAACCAGATGCAGATATCCACGGTCAGGCCCCGGGTGGAGCTCCGGGAGTCCAATTGGCGAGAAGGAGGAGGGTTTATGAGAGCAAGAGTTGTTGGGACCAAGGTTGGATAAAGCACAGGGACAAGTGGCCAAACGAATGGAAACACATGAACTGTGAACCAATGACTGAGGGGCCCCCAACTGGATCAGGCCCTCTGAATGGGTGAGACAGTTGATTGGCTTGATCTGTTTAGGAGGCATCCAGGCAGTTGGACCGGGTCCTGTGCTCAGTGCATGAATTGGCTGTTTGAAACCTGGGGCTTAGTAGAGACCCTTGGCTCAGCCTGAGAGGAGGAGACTGGACCTGTCTGGGCTGAGTCCACCAGGTTGATCTCAACCCTCGGGGGAGTCTTTGCCCTGGAGGAGATGGAAATGGGGGGTGGGCCGGGGGAGGGGGGCGGGACGGGAGGAGGGAGAACGGGGGAATCTATGGCTGATATGTAAAGTTGAATTATATTGTAAAATAAAATAAATTAAATTAATAAAAAAACAGATTCAGAAGCTGTTTGGTCTGTACTTCCTGTTTACTCGGGTGAAATACATCCTTCTCAGATCTCTGGTGGTGTTGATGACTAGGCTAGTGGTCGCTTTGTCAGTTTAACAGCAGCAACCAAGGCTTCAGCTGCCTCCTCAGTTCTCTTCCTACGTAAAAACCAGGCCACAGGCCTCACTTTCCTAGAGCTACTACTAGGCCTAGACACAGTTTACCTTCCTACCAGACTCCAAAAAAAGGTAAACTCACAAAACAGATTTCAATGTAACTTTTTACTATTCTTTATTTAACGGAACTCACTTTACAATGACTGCTGCCAGTAATCAACCACCTGTGTCTCATAGTAAATAACTGGATTTTTAAAAGTGATTTAAGGTATATAAAAAATGAAAAAAAAATGCTTCAGATTTCTTTCCCTCACTATACTATTGTTATACTAAGACTTCAAAAGTTCAAAGTTTTGGCATTAACCAATAGAGTTCTAATAAGCTATTAATCTAGCCCTGGTGAGCAGTGACTATTACTATCATAGTCACAAGCTCAAGATTTTAAATTTCCTTTGGTTGTCTTCTAACTATAGATGTAAAAGTGCTCCTCATTGTGCTAAAAGTGACTATCTAATCTATATGCACCCAGTCTTCTGGATAGAGGAAAGAGTGTTCATGCTTTTAACCCAGAATTATTTTGGGGGTTCCCAACCTTTTACTATGAATCAAAGGCATGATGAGTCTACTGCTCTTTCTGTAATGTGGATTTCAATACAGACTGCAAACAGAGGTAATGCTAACATATCTAAAGCTTATCTGTTTTTATAAACTTAAAAAAAATCTCGTAAGCTTCAGGGAATCGACTTGGATCCACCTCTCACAGGTCAAATGGACTCCAGATAAGTACTATCAATCAACAGCCTATCTCCCCACCTACTGCCTGTTCCTGGGGGTGGGATCTCTTTCCCTTTCCCTGCTCTTGGGACTCCCCTCCCCCAACTACCAGGTCCATGGGCCTAAAAGTTCCAAATGCACACCTTAGGAAAAAAATTCCTCCCTTTAGATAAACTCCTTAACTTTACCTTCTGACCCTAAAATACATACATACATACATACATACATACATACATACATACATACATA
>CABHPH010143294.1:16480-26820 GCA_902168325.1 Peromyscus nudipes
ATACATACATACATACATACATACATACATACATACATACATACATACATTCCAGCAAATTTCTAATCAATAAGAGACTGCAAACTGTTCCAACTGCTGCCTGCATGTTCCTAGCCCCAGATGAGTAGAGCCTGGACAGTGAGTGAAAACAGTCTGCTCTTCCCAGACTTGGCCAACATTCCAGCTCTTTGGGTCCCCAACAATGATGCCCCATTGTCAGCATGAAGTAGTCATAGATGAAAACATTACCCTTTATCATTCACTTACTATCAACAAATAGGCTGGGATGTTAAGTTTCAAGCCCAGGACAAATGGCTGAGGTACCTATGTAATATATTAAACCGGACCTGGCCTCCAGGTTCTCCCAGCATCCTTCAGTCCTGACCTGTTACAGGGTATGGCTTGCATACCCTGCCTTCTACCCTGAAGTCTCCAGCCCAGGGGCTGGGTTGCCCATCTCCCAGAGACTATTACTTATATAATCCAGACATTTTGGTTACCCTTCCCTCTTGTACCTTTGGCCACCTGGATGCTGCACCTGGTTACCCTCTCTCTTCCCTCTCCCTTCCCCTCCCCCGCTCACCACATGGCCCAGCTCAGCCTGGTCATGTCCACTCTGGACTCTCTCAGATGTCTCTGTCCCAGTCTCTACCTTCACTCTCCCTTTTTATCTACAGTAAACTTTCTCCTCCACCATACTTAGGAGCAGTCATGTCCTTTCCTTTCCTTTTTATTTCCCTTTTTCATTTCAGAGGGGACTAGCAGAATTGAACATCCCTGTAAACTACTATCATTCTTTATCCCAAGACACACATAAAAGCCTTGATGAATTCTTTCAAAGTCTGATAAAAATCCAAGATTCAATAGACTCATTAGCATCAGTCAAATTCCAAAATAGGAGAAGCCTAGATCCTCAGACAGTAGAAGAAAAGGGGGAGGGGATTTTTCTCCCTCCCTCACTTTTGGAAGATAAATGTGATTTCTATGGAAATCAGTGCAATCTGGTCAAAGACACAGCAAAGAAACTATTTGACTATGCCTCAAGAATCAGACAACAGGCATCAGAGTCAGGACAGATGGTTTCAAAGTTCCTTGTACATGATCTCCTTGATCATGTCTGTTGTCACTTCATTAACTATTTTGATTCTTTTTATCTTAGACGCTTTTCTAATCTGCCTGTTAACTTGATTCAATCAGACCACTGCCCAGCATGCCACACAGACCCAGGTGGATCACACCTTCTTCATATGTGAATACAAATACCAGCTCATGACTCAATGGTCATCAACTGACAAATTTGCAGGAGATGAGGAAGGAAGGGGGTTTGAAAATGCCACAATTCTGGAGGAAGTAGTCAGAACTGAAGTAGATGTCATAAATACTTTGGGCCCCACACCTCCCTCTAACAATAAGGCAATTTCTTTTATACAAGCAAAAAAAAAAAAAAAAAAACAACATACATGCCAGATCCCAGATGCCACTGTTGCAGAGTAAGTTAGCCATACCCTGTAAGCGGACATTTCCTGTCCTGACCTCCCAGTCCCAAATAACCACTCAGATGTTGCTTCCCAAATAATTAACTCTGAGGCTTAATATTACTTATAAATATTCGGCCAGTAGCTCAGGCTTATTACTAACTAGCTCTTACACTTAAATTAATCCATAATTCTTATCTATGTTTAGCCACATGGCTTGGTACCTGTTCTCAGTAAGGTATTCTCATCTTGCTTCCTCTGTGTCAGGCTGGCGACTCCCTGACTCCACCCTTCCTCTTCTCTGCATTCTTAGTTTGGTTGCCCCACCTACACTTCCTGCCTGGCTACTGGCCAATTAGTGTTTTATTAAACCAATTTGAGTGACAGATCTTTATAGTATACAAGAGCATTATTCTGCAGCTTTTTCCCACACCAGGTATTGGAGATAAGCTCTCAGATATGGCAAGACAACAAGATCAGCTTCCTGCTACCCAGGATCAAGGTAATCTGATTAATGGCTTTGTATCCTATCTACTACCTTTGCTATACTCCTAACATGTAGAAGCCTCAATTATGCCTAGTCAGACACTCTACTACTTTAAAAGTATATAAAGGTAAGGAATTGCCTTTGTTCTAAAGGTTATTGTTGGATCTCTTAGCCAAGCCTCTCCTGCCATTGGTGGCATCTGTAGTTAGTGGATATTTCACCTGAACAAAAAAGAAAAAATAATAATAAATGACAACATATGATGGTGAAGGTGTGGGGAAAGAGGAACCTTTATACATTACTGGTCACAATTTGAACTGGTATAGCCACTATAAAAATTGGTACAGAGGGTTTTATTCTTTTAATTACAAGCATAGTGATGGGTCGTATCACAGGACCCAGCTACACCACACCTGTAAATATACCTAAAGGACTCTAAGTCCTACCACCATAGACATACTTGCATATAAATGTTTATTTAGTTAGCCATAAGGAAAAATGAAATTGTGACATTTTCAGAAATAATGAATTGAACTGGAAGTCATTATGTTACACAAAATAAGTCAGATTCAGAAAGACAAAAACCACTTGTTATGGTGATATTTTATTTGTACTGAAATGTGATTTTATTTGTATGCTAATAAATAAAGTTGCCTAGGGGTGAGAGCTATTAGCAAGCCATAGCGAAAGCCGGTTGTGGTGGTGCACGCTTGCTGTGGGATGTTCTGTATGGCAAATGTGTTGCTAATAAAACACTGATTGGCCAGTGGCTAGGCAGGAAGTATAGGCGGGACTAACAGAGAGAATAAAAAGAGCAGGAAGGTGGAAGGAGACGCTGCCAGACGCTGCCAGCCACCGCCAGGACAAGCAGCCTGTAAAGATGCCGGTAAGCCACGAGCCATGTGGCAAGGAACAGAATTATAGAAATGGATTAATTTAAGATATAAGGACAGTCAGCAAGAAGCCTGCCACAGCCATACAGTTTGAAAACAATATAAGTCTCTGTGTTTACTTGGTTGGGTCTGAGCGGCTGTGGGACTGGCAGGTGAAAGAGATTTATCCTGACCGTGGGCCAGGCAGGAAAACTCAAGCTACACACGCTGGTAGGATTTGCTGAAGGAGGTGCACGCCTTTAATCCCAGCACTTGGTAGGCAGAACTAGGTAGAGCTCTGTGTGTTCAAGGATACAGCCAGCATTGGAGACACACACTCCAATATGTGTCTGGAGGTCTGTACAGACAGGCAGTGACGAGGCAGTCACGTGGTTGGGTTTACAACCAATGAGAAGACAGAACACAGTCTATATAAAGACAAACAGACAGGAAGTAGATCTCTTTTGGAGAGGTCTCCTGGCTGAAGAGGCTAGCTGCAGCAGGCGGGTAAGGCTCTTAGCTCTGACTTCTTGGGCTTTTATCTTTACATTGGCTCTGTGTTTCTTATTTAATGAGACGGTTGGTTACATCTACAACTTGTGGTTTTTTTCATATGCAAAACCTGTATTTACTTGCATGTGTGTGTTTGTGTGTGTATGTGTGTGTGTGTGTGTGTGTGTGTGTGTGCACATGTACACACGTATAAGTTGTGAAACTAGAAAGGGGACCATTTGATGTAAAAGAAAAGTCTTAGGGGAAGGGAGAGGTAGTGGAATACAAGTGATATGAAAGACAATAAAGACTATTGGGGAGAAAGAAGGGGAACAGCTTGATGGGGACAGGGAGTGATGACGAGCATTGAGGAAGGAGAGATGAGTAAGAACAAAGGGTGTATGAAAATGCTTTAATGAAACCAATTACTTAATATGGGATCTATCTTAGTCAATGTTTTATTACTGTGAAGAGACACCATGACCATGGCAACTCTTAAAAGAGAAAGCACTTAATTAGGGACTGGCTTACAGTTTCAAAGGTTTAGTCCATTATCATCATGGCAGGAAGCATGGTGCTGCCAAAGTAACTGAGAGTCCTACATCTAGATCCACAGGCAAGCAGGAAGAGAAAGACATTGGCCTGGCCTGAGCATTTGAAACATCAAAGCCCACCACCAGTGACACACTTCCTCCAACAAGACCACACCTACTCCAATAAGGACATACTTCCTAATTCTTTCAAATAGTGCCACTCCCCAATGACCAAGCATTCAAATCTATGAGCCTATGGGGGCCATTCTCATTCAAACCACTACACTATCTTATTTTCTTTTACAAAGAGTCATCACACTATACCCCCAAACCTTCAGAATCCAATCTCTGTATTTCTTGAAATGCACAAAGACAAACACGCCAATAGTACATGGGGGAAAAAAAACAGAAATTGACTGAATAATGCCAGGAACTTCTGGGTATTATGAATAATGTAGCATTTCCTATTAGCAGGTAGATTAAAAAACAACAACAACAACAACAGGAGGAGGATTTTTAAAAAATAAGCTAAACATGGGCTGGGGACATGGACAAAGTACTTGCTTCAGAAACATGAAGACTTGAGTTCCCATACCCAAACTCATGCAAAGCTGTGCATGGTAGCATGCATCCACAATCATATCACTCCTGTTTTAAGATGGAACATGGAGAAAGGAGAATTCCCAGAAGCTCACAGGCCATCTAGCCCAACATATGCAGAAGTGACCAACAAAGAGATCTTCTTAAATAAGGCGGAAGGCAAGGATGTCCTCTGACCATATGCGGGCAAAAGGCAATTGGGTCTCTACAAGACACCGAACACACCATCAAGTGTAGATTAGCAAAGAATTGAAAATCCAAAATAAGAGCTGAAAACATTAACTAGAAGATAGGTTTTTATGGCTTTATTATGCATTATTGAGGCTTGCTATGCTTTATTAGACAGAGCAGAATAGCCATAAAGACAATTGTAAAAAGCACTTCTTCCAATTTGAGAGACACACAACTTCTTTGCTGTTGTTGTTGTTGTTAATATTGTTTAATTTAAAGCATTTTCCAAGTATTCTGCTTGATTTGAGGGATCCAATGTGGAGTATAAATAAAATAACAAATCAGAAGAATTCTGAGTTAGAAATAGTGGGAGTGGGTATCCAAATTAAATACATTAATCAGAAGCTAATTTTTAGTGTGCTGACTTTTAAGCTGAATGTAAAGAATAGGAAAGTACCAGCTTTGTTAGATAATCGTATAAGATATGTATCCTTTCAATAACCCTGAGAATTAAATTCTATTGTTTTCTTAATTTTGCAGAAAAAGTAACAGAGACTTATAAAAGGCTTACATGCACAAGCATAAGAACTAGAGTGTAGGCAAACTTAGACTGGGACTCAAATATAGAAGACCCCCAAACACAATGGGGTTGGAAAACACGCCCTCTAGTGCTTTGGGTTTCCTCTAATACCATATTCCTAGAACTTACATTGATTAATACAGCCTCAAGGGAGTGGATATTTGAGGCCAGAAAAGCCAGAAAAGAAGGATCTCTCCTTATGGACAAATGAATCAATTGCTAATTTCAAGATTATTATTAAGGAAGGTATTAAATACTGTGAATCAGAAACATACCAAGTAAATATGAAGCTAATTATTATTTTCATTTGGACATGCCTTCACATGATGCAGGATAATAATTTCTCCACCTCAGTAATGCTGATGGTTAAAAAGCTTAAAGTCAAACCTACTTTGGTACCTAGGAAAAATAGATTTTTTTAAAATAATAAAATACAATAAGATAAAACAAAAACTGACACATCAGGATTGGGCAAAACAAACAGAAGGAAAAGAGCCCAAGAGGCGGCCACAAGAATCAGAAACCCATTTGTTCGCACACTCAAGGATCTCATAAAAACACCAAACTGGAAGCCATAATATATACACAGAAGACCTGTTGCAGACTCTTGCAGACCCTGTGCATATGCTGCCTCAGTCTCTGTGAGTTCATATGAGCTTTGACCATGTTGACTTAAAGGGCCTTGTTTTCTTGGTGTCCTCTTTCCCCTCTGGCTCTTACACTCTTTCTGCCTCCTCCTCCTCCTCCTCAGAGTTCCCTGAGCCCCGAGGGGAGGGATTTGATGGAGACATGCCACTTAGGATTGAGTGTTCCAGCGTCTCTCACTCTCTGCACATTGTCTGGCTGTGAGTCTCTGTTATTTGTTCTCATCTGCTGCAGGAGGAAGTTTCTCTGATGATGTCTGAGCAAGGAATTGATCTATGAGTGTAGCAGAATGTCATTAGGAGTCAATTTTATTGCTATGATTTTTAATTTTTTAGACCAGTAGTATTTGGTTTTACCCTAGGTCCCTGGGATATCTAGTCTCTGATTCTTGGTCACTCAAGCATTGCCAGGTATCAGTCTTGAGGAGGGGGCCTTAAGTCAAATCAGATATTGTTGGTAACTCCCACAAGCTTTGTGCCACCATTGCCCTAGAGTACCTCACAGGCAGGACAGCATTTTAGATCAAAGGGTCTGTGGCTGGCTTAGTGTTTACACTTCTCTTTTGGTAGTGTTCAGAGTACATTCCTGTACCAAGACACTAGAACATAGGAGTGAAGAAGGCTCTATGTAGGCACCAGCTCGACTTCTCCATGTTCAATGAAGTTGTGTAGGTGCTGTCTTCAGCAATGGGGACTTGTCATCAGTTTGTGAAGAGCAACCTCTAGTCTTGGCAACAGCCTGGGTTGTTTGGGAAATTCCATGGGACCCCTTTAGCCAAAAACACACTTAGATGTAACCCAATCCCGGTACTGGAAGCTTCATTTGGTGACAAGAGATGGCCAGTTGGGGCTCTCCCTCCCACATTATTTTGGTGATTTCATTTAGATTGTCTTCATATATGTATATAATTTTAGTAATCTTCTACTGTATTAGGTTTCCATACTACCCCTCAAATGTCCCTTAATTTTAGCTCTCTTTCCCCATATTCCGTCCCACATCCCCCCCTCACACACACACACTTGATCCTCCCATTCAGGCCCCTGGATCCTTCCATAACCATCTATTCTATTTTCCTTTCCTAATGAGGTCTACCTGTCCCCCTCCCCCCACCACTGGTCCCTTACTCTATACCTAACCTCTGTGATTCTATGGGTTATAGCTTAGTTTTCATCAACTTAACATATAACATTAATCCACATATAACTGAATACATACCATATTTGTCTTTCTGGGTCTGGGATACCTCACGGTGATTTTTTTCTAGCTCCATCAATTTACCCACAGGTTTCGTGATTTAATTTTTTAAGAGGCTGAGTGATACTCCATTGTGTAAATGTACCACTCTTTCTTTACCCTTTATTTGGTTGAGGGACACCTAGGTTGTTTCCAATTTCTGGCTATTATGAATACAGCAGCAACAAACATGGTTGAGCAAGTGTCCCTGTGGTAGGATGAAACATCCTTTGGGTATATGCACAAGAGTGGTATAGCTGGATCTTGAAGTAAAACAATTCCCATCTTCCAGGGGAACTGCCACACAGATTTCCACAGTGCAGTGGCTGTACTAGTTTGTACTCACACCGGCAATGGAGGAGTGTTCCCCTTGCTCCACATCCCTGCCAGCATGAGCTGTCACTTGTGGGGGATTTTTTTTTTTTTTTTTTTTTAATCTTAGCCATTCTGACAGGTGTAAGAGGTAATCTCAGAGTCGTCGTTTTGATTTGCATTTCCCTGATGGCTAAGGATATTGAACATTTCAAGTGTTTCTCCACTATTTGAGATTCCTCTTTTGAGAATTCTCTGTCTAGATCTGTACCATTGCTTTATTTGTTTTTCTTGATATCTAGTTTGAGTTCTTTATATATTTTGAATATTAGCCCTCTATTGGATGGGCACACAGACTTCCTAAATTGAAGACGGGTCAATCCATCCACACTGTGATTTTAATATAAAGGGAGAACAAGTGCGCAGCGACCATAAAAGAATAAACAACTCAATATTATTAGTGGTTGGACAATTGTATAAAAAGACAGTAAAGAACCACCATTCTGCATCTCTTGGACTGACAGCTCTAATATATCCTACTACTTGATGTATTGGCGAGTATATGTAACAAGGGCAATCCCACCTGCTTGCTGTTATAGAATAATTGAGAAATTTCTGAATATTAAAGAATATTTTGCTAGCCTATGACCCATCAACTCTACTCGCTTATGCACTGTAAAACGTTTGTCATATGAGCCAAGTGGTAAGATTATTGATGCTATCATTGCCCAGGGGGATGGAACCAGAAAATAAATGGGAAATCTACAAACATGAAACTGAGTACTCTGAGGAGTACCAACAGTGATATAGGTTAGTGGAGGGAACATGAGAACAATATCAAACTGTTCAGAGTCTGGTGGGGATAGATACAAGGTTGAACAAATGCAGAGGTGGGGGCACAGAGCAGGTGTTACATAAAAATATTAATGCTGGTGCTGGGAAAGTTAGGGATCAGAGGAGGAAGAGGATGCAGAATGGATGCACCACCATACACAGACTCGGGTGAGTCTGCTTTTTACCTTCCCACAAGTAACCAGTGCCTTTCCTTTCTTTATTAAAAAAAAGCATTTATTTTATGTGTATGTATGTGCGTCTGAGCATATGTATGTGCACCATATGCGTGCAGGAGCTTTCAGAGGTCAGAAGAGGCATGAATCCCCTGGGACTGGAGGTACAGAAGATTGTGAGCTGTCATGTGGGTGGTGGGAACTGAACCCATGTCCTATATAAGAGCTATAAGTGCTCTTAACTACTGGGTCATCTCTCCAACCAAGGGAAGACACTTTTTAAGACAGGACTAAGGGCAAAGCCATTCCTCTGCTGGGAAGTGTGGATTGAAGGAGAATGTAAGAGACAAGTACTGCCCACTTATCAGTACTGAAGAAGTTTAGGCCTTGGGCTAGTCTTGTTCTCTCTTGTCCTTGGATCATTTGCCAAGCTGAGACTCTGTGAAGACGTGTTACAGAGAACCTGGTGGGCAACAAGCCTTCTAAGGCTACAGCAATAGTTCCAATAACCTTGCCGGGTTTGAGCAGGCAAGGTTAAGCCAGCCTCATGTGCACGCACACTGTTCCAGCCAATCAGAGAGGCTCATGCACCAGAAGGCGGGGCCTAACCAACTACCGTCTTGCTGTGAGGAAAACGAGGCTCTGAGGAGACTGTGGTGAGCCTGGGTCAACAGAAGTCCCGAACCTTGTGGTAAAGGACCGTATAGTAAAGCCCCAGCAGTATCAAAATGAGGCTAAGGTTGATTCAAGGCTGTTGAGGGAGGAGATTGGGGATTGAGAGGAGGTGAGAACCAGGGTAACCTGTGAGGCGATATTCCGGAATCTCACTTCAGCCTGGGACTGTACAAGACCCCTGAGGGTGACTGAGGAAGGGGATGGACCTGAGGGCTGAAGGTCCCGGAGGATCTGGCGGGAGGACCGGCAGGACAATGTGGAGGGTGTTAGGTGAAGTGAGTACCATTCATAACCCTCTGCCTCCCACTGGCTTTCATGGATAGTTAGGTGCCCTAAGGTGCACCCTGAGAGTCTATTTGGTGAATGACTAGGACTCTCACCTGAAAGTGCTGCTTAGAGACAGAAGCACTTCATCTCCATACGTAAGCACTTGGTGAACTAGTCTTTCTGACCAGACACCAACACCGAGTACTTGATGCTGACAGGGTGAAATGAATGATAAATGGCGCTGGTGGCGGCGCTGGTTACTGGCGAAAAGGTCAGGTTCACGACAGAACCCGGTTGCTTAGTAGCGGAGAGCTTTATTAGGAGGAAGAGGAGGAGGGATAAGAGGAGGAGGGATAAAAGGACCAGACCTGGGGAGGAAAGAGAGAGAAAGATGGTGGGGTGGGGGGAGAGAGAGCAGAGCAGAACAGAGAGAGGGTGGGACCCACGTCCTGCTGTAGATGTAACCAACCGCCTTATTAAATAATAAACACAAAGCCAATGTAAGGATGAAAGCCCAAAGAGGTCAGAGCTAAGAGTCTTACCCGCTTTTCCGCCAGCTAGCTTCTCTCGCCAAGAGACCTCTCCGAAAAGGAACTACTTCCTGTGCGTTCGTTTTTAAATAAGAGTCTGTTCTGCCTTCTCATTGGTTGTAAACCCAACTACGTGACTGCCTCATTACTGCCTCTCTGTATAGACCTCCAGGTTTTCTATGGTTGGTATTGAGATTAAGGGCGTGTGTCTTCAATGTTGGCTGTATCCTTGAACACACAGAGATCTACCTAGTTCTGCTTACCTAGTGCTGGGATTAAAGGCGTGGACCACCACCGCCCTGGCTTTCACTATGGCTTGCTTATAGCTCTGACCCCTAGGCAACTTTATTTATTAACATACAAACAAAATCACATTTCAGTACAAATAGAATACCACTATATACAGTCATCGCCGTTTAAAGCTAGAATGCTCCCTCTTGGTCGGCTACAGCGGGTGGTAC
>CABHPH010143295.1:10490-57752 GCA_902168325.1 Peromyscus nudipes
CTGAGCTGGTGTGGTTATGCTGTATTCTTAAGACCTGAGCTGGTGTGATTATGCTGTATTCTTAAGACCTGAGCTGGTGTGATTATGCTGTATTCTTAAGAAGACCTGAGCTGGTGTGATTATGCTGTATTCTTAAGCTGCTGCACTGAATGCACAGCTCCCACTCCCGCCGACTACTGCTAAATACAGTCACGGAGTAATTTTAAATACTGATCCTAAAACTTGCGCCACAGCAAGAGGTAAGGAGATTTCAATCCGTCATTCAATATTTCATTCAAACTTCTTTTGGACTAATTCCTTGGAGCTATTTTTAGATCATATTTGAGCACATGTTACCTTGGTTCTTAAGTGAGTTGTGATTCAGATATTTATCTGGAAATGGAATAATAACATTAATATTTGTCTTGTTTGTAGAGATGTGATGACTTCTTAAAGTAAAATTTTACCTGCACAGGTATTATTTCCCAGAGAGTTTTAGTAAACATTTATTTTTCTGCTGTTTCTGGTCAGCTTAGTTGGTAATGCCTTCTAGATTAATGAGTTAATGTAATAGAGGTTTTCATTATTAGGGGTGTGTGTGTGTATGTGTGTGTGTAAATGTTTCTTGTGGGCTAATACTATTTCAGTGCTTGATCGATGGGAAATGAGCAGCGCTGATTTCCTGAAGACTCGAGCAGGCTCTAGAAAGGCTGCTTTGGTTCGCATAAGGCACCCAGCCCCTTCTGTCCCTTTCCTGCCAGCAGTCTGCCCCTTCCAGCACTGCCCTCCAGAAGGACAGCTGTCTCCTTCCCGGAGGACTGTGCATTCCCAGAGAACGCATGGCTAGGCTGTGCTCATGTGCTGCTTGGTAATGAAGCGTTTTCATTACGCTATTTCACAAGCATGATACAGAGATAAGTATTTTTTCTAAATCACAAAGCAGCCCAGTTACTTTTTCTTTTCAAAATTGACCTACCGCCGCTTAAATTGTAATCAGTATTGTAATTTTCAAAATATTAGGTGCAGAGTTGCAGAATTTAGAGTTCTTTCTCCCAGCCAACTTTGCATCTGTCGCTCAGTCAAAAGATCTGAAAGCACAACTTTATCTCCTTCTAAGTACTGGATAATATTGTTTTGTATTTAGTAGAAGAGAGCAGAAGTCTAAAATTAGGTAGAAAATTGCAGGAGGGAAAAGTAGAAACCATCCTGAATTTGTCTGTACCCTCCCTTTAGCTCGGGTCTCCCATGGAGTTATGTGGCCAAACTGGACTAAACAAGGTCTGAAAAGCTGAGGCAGATTCTTGGTCAGTCATGGATCAAGGGAAAAGTACCGAAGTTTTCAGAAAAAGGGAAAGAGAAATTGTAGTGGGAAAATGACACAGAGCCTTTGGCATCTGTCATTTCTTGTGAGCCAAGTGGTGGCTGTTAGGATTGTCCTTGCATTGTATAATGAAGGAAGTGAGATTTCAATAGGTAATTTGCTAAAACCTTGGAATTTTGAGGTAAGGAGGGACTGGATCCTAATCCCTGGGTCTGACTTCAAAGACCAGCTTTTGCCTTATTATAAGTTTCAGACTCTCATAATGTCTATATTTTTAGAACCCATCCCTTTCACTTTTTCCTCTAAAGCCTCCACAACTCCCCCCGCCCACCTATGAGAATACTAATACTCCACACCAACCTGCATAGCTTCATGGACTCTACAGTGGCAGTAAAACAGGAAGATACTTATGTTTGAATCAAATCAAAGAAGAAAAAATAGTACCCAGGAAAGAGAATTTTCATGCCATTGAGTTTAAACTTCCAAAATTTTTGTTTCCTAGAAGTTCATATAGTATTACCTTTGATATACCTGAATTCCTAAAATTATACTTTAATTTTTATGAGAATGTACATATTAACACATTTCTTCCTGAAATCATACTTGCCAAATAGTAGTAAGTCATCTTGTAAAAGTAAGAACCCAAATATTATTAAACCTCTTAGCAGGTTTAAAAAAACCTGTGTATTATATCTCATTCTGGTATTAAAATACATTCAGCATCAAGAAATTTACATCCACCTCATGTTTCCTCCTACTTGCTTTTGGTAAAATGCAAATCTTCCTTTTGTTCCACTTTTAGAAATGAAATTAGTCATAGTCTTTTATATAACTGGGTTGGTAAAGTCACCAAGTTATTAGAAAAAAAGAACACACTTTGCTTTTGCAAAGAGTTGAGGAACAAAACCACTCATATATATTTTAGTTTGTTATTGAAATTTAAAAATAAAACACAAGTGTCTGAGAGCTGAAAAAACATACAGCTTACTTATGTCAACCTAAAGTCACATAATCTAGATTTGTGCCTCTGACATTTCTAGTAAGAGTCATAGCTTCCTGGAAGAAATCAAACAAGCAGAGGAGATACTGAGAGCCTTATCTCATGTCATGACATTTGCCCAAGGAACATGGTTGTTAAAAGCTCCATGCTGTAAGCCTGTGTGTTTTGTATCCTCTGGGAAGCACAGCAGCCTGATGCTGCTTTGGTGTCAAGTATCCATGTATCTTAGACACACCATGTGAGTGCATTGTGGTAGGTGTGGGGAAGCTGGTTGCCTGTTTCTGCGTAGCTTTTTCCATGTCAGCTCTTCATCTTTCTCCTGTCTCCAAAAGATTCTCTTTAAATTCACTGCAGACCTATTTTCTAGAGCCTTTAATGCCATTGATTTGCTTTCAGGTCAGCATTAGCTTTGAAATGGCTCCTCATCTCCCTCATCAGCAAATGAGAGCCTGTTATATAACTGTCAGTAGAGTTCGCTTGCACTCTCTCTCTCTTTTTTTTTTTTCTACAGAGAGTTATTACTGCCAGTGTGCCATTTTAAATCCAGCCTGCAGGACTAGACAGGCATTCCTAGGATACCTGGTTTCCTCCCTTTGAGGTTGGAATGTCAGACATCACTGTGAGAGCGAGCTGTGCAGGCTCTAGATAGTTTCTCTCTGGCAGCCTCTTGCAGCTGTCACCTGCATCAGTTACAGAATTAGTTTTTTCTTACTTTCGAGATTATTAATGATACAGATCGAGCAGGAGTGATTCTGTACTTTTTGTTCCACAATAACATCAAGAACATTTTAAAAGCTGAAGCTCAGCTTACCTAAAGAACTTTTGAATATATGTCCGGAGAATCGAGGTGCGAGGTCCGAGACTGGACAACTCTTGTAATCCTGATTTCAAAAACAGAAGCTAATTACAGAAGACACTGGGATTTCGGCTTTTGAGCATCATTCTGCAGAAGCCCAGAATTTTGTAGGTAAAATTATTGTATTTTTTCTTTTGCTACAGTAACTTCCTTCTTGAAACATAGGCCCAAAGTTAATCTTTATAATGTATATGGAATTGGCTAACAAAAATCATAATATAAATGTCATTTTACAGTTGTCTAAGAACTTGGAAGCAAATAAACCAAAATAATCAATAGAATTTCATATAACATAACCATAGGCATAATTTTATGCCTAAGTCCTAGAAAGGAATGTTATATAAATTAGTTATATAAAGACTCCTCCCTCTAATTTTAAACATCCATGGAACAAAATAATTTAAAAAGAACTAAACTTAATATACTAGACATTAAACAATAACATTAATAGTGACTTTTTAAAATTAAGTTCTTAGGCTACCCTTTACCCAGATGACTTAGGAAGCCCTCCCCCTTTAAAACAGAGCTTCCAATTAAATTTTAGATAACACTCCTAGTAGATTATTTAAAACATATTTTACATAGACTTGAGGTTTTCTATGCTGTTTGACGGTTTTCCCAAAGAATTTTATGTTTGGGGGTATTTTTACTGAAATTGAGATTTGTGCTGCCTAGTGAAACATTTTATTACACCATTAAACTAAGGTCTTACTTACACTGACAGATTTCCTTGTTTGTAATATAACAAAAATCGTCTTCGAAACTGTATCTTCATTCTCTTGGCCCAGTACTTCTTCACTACCCTAGCCAACAAAGGGCTCCCCTTCATCAGACCATGGGTTGAACATACCTAATCTGAAGTGCTTAGAACTCAAAACAGTTTGCATCAAAATGATGTCACGTGAAAAATTCTACACCAGACCTCATGTGACAGATTGCAGTCTAAATGTAAATACACTGTAACATTACATAAAGTCACTCATAGACCACTGTATATAAGGCACATGTAGAATATATATGAATTTTATATTTAGGCTTGGTCCCCTCTCCTCTTTTTCCATAGATATATGGAGAGAGATATATTCAGGTAGATAGACAGACAGATAGATGTGTCTAAATCTGAAAATATCTAAAATCTAAAGCATTTCTGCTACCAAGCATTCTAGATAAGTGTTACTCAACCTGAATTTCTCTTAGTATTGAAAAGCTATAAAAGCTTTAAATTCCTAGGTCATTGGCTCAAATATGTCTTAAAATATTCAAATAGAATGACTTTTTGTTGTTTTGTTTTTTTAACTGCATACAAACTATGTAGGTAAAGAATAGTACCAGATAAACTGAAGAGGCTTGAAATATGGATGCTAGGTTATCTTGATAATATATTGCTGGATACGTAAAAAGAAGAAAGGCAGAAATGCCAGTGTGCCCGTAACCCTTAACATAGCATGTAATAGGGAGGCAATCATTTTATTTAATATTTCTGTTTGAACATAAACTTCTAAGAGTGTAATAGTGTTTAGATATGTGTAACTCATTTAGAATGCAATGTTAATACAAACTGAAATTAAATTCATTCATATCTCTAAGGTCCTGGCACATAATAAGCATTCAGTGAATATTAGTTATCCTGAAATTATTTTATAACTGGTTAAGGATTTCTTTTCCTTTGTATTATCTTTGTAGGACCCGGAACAGAGCTGTGCAAAGTGTCAGAGAAAGGATAGCTATCTCACTAAATAGACCAGAGCATTTATAGAGAGATAAGAATAGGGTCAGGGGTAGAATATCTTGGGCATGTCCTTGTTCCTTAATAAAAGCTTAACTTGGTGTTTAATCTGCAAGAAAGTCCTGTACTGTGTTTTGTAGAATGTTCCTGAAATTGACCTTGTAACCCCAGCACATAGGAGCTCAGGCAGGAGGATCTGGAGTTTAAAAGCATGCTGGGCTGCAGGGCAAGATCCGACCCCCTAAAGCCCTCACAAACTCCTATCTAATTTTAGTAAGTGGCTAAATGATGATGTAAAGGAGTCGGTTACAACATTATCCATCCTAAGAACTTCATATGACAACTTTCCAATGGTGTAAGAGAAAAATGTTTTCAGAAATTCTATATTTCAGTTACTAGAAGCTTTTTTTTAGTTCAGTTCCTTTAACATTTGAGTTGCATGTTAGAATCTTGCTCAAATCATCTAGAAAGTGTTCTTTAGAGATTTGTAGAACTATATTCAAGTGACTTACAGCATAATTTTTGAGTCCATTTATTTGCAAGTGGAAGTTTCATTTGTATCAATATTTCCTCCCCACACCCTATTTAAGTGCTAAGCTCACTCAAACTATTACTTCTTTGTTTTCCCAAGGTCCTTTAAGGTTATACAGCAATACATGCCAAAAACACGATAATTTTCACATCTCTGGCCTGTGTCCCTTTGAACTATTTAAGACCATGTAGGAAAATCCTCGTCTGTTCTTTGCTGTTAGTGCATCTGCAACCTCATGTTTAGAAGTCACCGTCTAGGCTGTCACACTAGAATCCCTCTGTGTGTGTCTTTCTTTACTAAAAACCAGGCTTCGTGTTTATTTTCACTTCTAATATCTGTTCCACTTCTGCAGAAGGACTTGCCATGGCTTGCAGTTTCCGTTGTGAAATTCTGACTCCTCTTCATCAATCTCTTTACCTGAAAAGGATATGAAAAGTCATACAAGACTTTCAAAGGGGGTTTGAATTTAACTCACCACTTTCAAAATTTCAAAATTAAAAAAAAAGACAACTAAAAGATCATCTTTGTAGATACAAAAATCACCTGATAAAGGTCATCACCAGTTTACTTTATACTTTTTATCAATTAGGAACAGGGAAGCTCTTCACATTTGTGGTTTCTACCCAAAAGACCCGAAGTTATTCTTAATGGTAAAATACAAAAACAATCAGATTAAAGCTGGGGACAATATACACATTTAAAAACATTATTTCTTTTATTTTTGAGATTATAATATTCTATCATTTCCCCCTTCCCTTTCCTCCCTCCAAGCCCTACCACGTCCCCTCCTTGCACTTTTTCAAGTTCATGGTCTCTTTTTTCATTTCTCTTCCACAGTACAGTGATCCTTGCCTTGGGTGCAGGAGTCGTACTGGAGACGCATCGGTTGGGTCTGAGCTCCACAGCTCTGTATTTTGATTGTTTGTGGTTTTCTCTAATGGTTGTGATCTGTTGCAAAGTTTCCCTGGTGCAGGGTGAGCACTAGGCTTATCTGGGAGTATAAGGATAAACATTTAGAATGTAGGTAGGGATTGTGCTGGTTCAGTGAAGTGGCAGTTGTTGAGTCTCCTCTAAGACCCATGACTTCACTAGCCCTGGTTAGATGGCTAGGTTTCCAAGACCAGACATGCCTTCAGTCCAATAGGGACCGTTGTTTACTGCCAGGGTGTGTGTGCCATTACTGTACCCTGAGGAGTAGTGTGCCATGCTGGTTGTTGTTGGGCTTCATTGGCGTCATAGCTGGTGGAACTGTGGGTTGCCTCCCTCCTTTGGAAGCTTGCGTGGTACCTTCTGGTCCCATGAAAGCTAGTCTTCATGAAGAAACATTCAGGTCAGTTCCAGCTCAGGGGCCTCTGGGCCCTGCATTTGAAGTGCATAGTGTCTTCAGCAACAGGGACTTATGTTCTGCCTCTGTGGGGCAACCAGGGGCAACAGCTATAGTACAGAATATTTTGGGAGTCTCTTGAACAACCCTGACCAGCAGTTCAAAAGAGGGCTTCCCTTGCCAGGGGTTTGCATTTTTGTTAGATGTCTTTGGCTTTTGGAGGGAGCACTGTCAACCCAAATGAGAGAATTTCCTTGAAACTATGTATGTCTATTTATATACAGACTTACAGGTATTTATTTTTTTAGGTAGGTACCTACTAATATGACTCCTAGTGACTTTTTCAGACATCCTTACTATTTTCCCTTCTTTCTCTTTCTTGTATTTAAGGTAAACACTTTTTAAAGATCCAATTAAACTAGACAGAAACAAATAAAAGGACTGGAATGGAAGAATTAAATCTAGATTATTTATCTGTCAGTCTAGAAGGGTCTACAGTCATATTATTATAGTAACAGAAACTGGAGCTAGAGAGTTGGCTTGGCAGGTAAGAGTTCATGCTGCTTTTGCACAGGGCCTGAGTTTGATTCCCTGCACCTACATCATCAGCTCAAAGCCACCTGCACCTCTAGTTCTAGGGGCATCTGGTTCCCTCTTCTGGCCTCCACGAGAACTGCACACACATAATATACATAGACACACACACACATACACACACACACACACACACACGTACATAAATAAAAAAAATGAATCAGTACAAAATAATGGGGGTCAGCATGATTATTGAATAAAAGTAATAATGTTTGTTGAGTTTTCTGTCCATCAGTGAGTGCTTCAGACTTTTAAATTGTTCAGTTGTACCAAAAACCCTATTACATAGTTACTATTTTCAATGTTTTTGTAGATAAAGAATTATAGTTAGCTTGTCCACAGTCACATAGCTAGCAGTTGCAGGGCAAATTTGGAACCTTAGCAGACTATGTTAATTTTCTACATAGTAGTAATGAGATTGTTAGAGGGTGTAATTTAGGAAAAAGATACTATGTACAGTAGCATTTCTAAGACTAGTTATAACAGAAAATAGGTAAGACCTTCATAGAAAAAGTAATTGAAGGATGTAAAAGAATCTTCAATAAAGGGAGAGAAACACTATGTTCATAGCTGAGGAAACTCAATGTTGTAGTTCAACAAGTTCAAATTCCTTCAAAATAATCTATAATTAGATGTAGTTTCAATGACCTTTCCAAAGGTTTTCACCCTGTAGCTTGACAAGTTGATTCTAAATTATAGGGCTGAAAATGCAGAGCAGTTTTGAAGAGTTCACAGTAAGTGGAAGGACTCGTCTTCATTAAGTACTAGAAAAAAAACTAAAGTACAGTACTGATGGGGAGTGGACTTACACAAATCAGTGTACATCTTTCCACAAAAACAATTAATTTTACAGATTAGTAGACAAAGAAGTATTTAGTTAAAGGTGGTAGAATAATTGACAATACATATGAAAGAGAGCTATAAAAATGTAAAGTGCTGAATTTTTATATGGGAAATCATGCAATATGTTTATGACTTGGGGTAAAGAAAAATCCCTTAAAGTATAGATGCCATATCTAAAGACATGCTTTAATTTGTAAATAAAAAGAAAGCTATAAACATGGTAAAGATTTTATGAGTGACATTAAACTGACAGATTTTTTTCAGATTATATAAGAAATTAATACCTAGCAGTAAGGAAAATACAATCAAACAAAAAGTAAAAATTATTCCATTAAAGAGGAAAATGAGCAACCAGTAAAGCTAAATGCTCACTAAACCAACAATCATGAGTACATTTTTTTTTTTTTGGTTTTTTTTTTTTTGGTTTTTTTTTCGAGACAAGGTTTCTCTGTGTAGCTTTGCGCCTTTCCTGGAACTCACTTGGTAGCCCAGGCTGGCCTCGAACTCACAAAGATCCGCCTGCCTCTGCCTCCCGAGTGCTGGGATTAAAGGCGTGCGCCACCACCGCCCGGCTCATGAGTACATTAAAGTCAAGTACAGTATCGTGTTCATGAGGTTGATAAAGAAATAAACAAAATAGGACATAGGTGTGAAGGATGGACTCTGATACATTCTGTGGGAGTATGGTATTAGTTAATTATCTAGGGACTGTCATTCTAGGGACAACTTTGGTAAAGTTTAAGTAGGAGGCTTTCAGACTTTTATTTTAGGTTTTATTGGTGAACTTCAGTAAGGCCGGACGGCAGAGTACTCTGGTGTCCAATGGTTCTGAGCATGGCTGCCAGAGGAAGCCTCTCACCGTGTCACAGAGGCACTTACTAAGTTGTTACTTAGTGCAACATTGATTAAAATAAGAAAAACTCTAGCTGCCAGTAGCGCACCGCAAGTAGAAATGGTTGCATATACTTAAAAAGGGAAGATTAATACAGTGAAAAGTTAATATACAAGTGCCAGGAATAAATCTCAAACTATATAACGATGTAAAGTTTGATGTCATGATTTCATTCCTAAAATTCTAAACCACAACATGCTCATCTGGATTGTTTGTGATGACATACACATGTAGTTTCAGTACAAAGCGCAGGTGAGGATGGAACGTACTAAGTCTGAAGGTTTTCTGTGTAGAGAAAATAGGATTTAAGGAGAGTCTACTGCTTCAACAATCTATAGTGCTTTATTCCCTAGTTTAAAATGGGAAAAAATGTATGTGGGCAAGTAAGAGGGCAAAATGCTAAGCTTAAAAAACCTAGATGATGGATAAGTGAAATTGGATACTTTAACTCATTGGTTCTCAACCTTCCTAATGCTGCAGCCCTTTAATACAGTTCCTCTTTTTAATACAGTTCCTCATGTTGTGGTGACCCCTCAACCTTAAAATTATTTTCATTGCTCCTTCATAACTGTAATTTTGCTGTTATGAATCGTAATGTAAATATCTGATGTGCAGAAAGCTGATGTGCAACCCCTGTTTGGTGGAGCAGGAAAAGGAGTTGGAGGGTAGGGGAAGAAGGAGTTGTCTCCTCCTTCCACTCCTCCTCCTCCCCATTGGTTCCAGTTCATATTACCCAAATAAAAGAGCTTTAATAGAGTTGTCGTACAATATGGGAACAGTACCCAAACTTGATTCCACATGCTAGCAAATAAAACCCCCAGTTCCAGGAAGGGTTACTTTTCCTTGGGTTGTTAGCCAAAGGGGTCCCATAGATCCCACACTAAGCATTACAAGCTATTGGCAATACTCTTGGCTGCCTTCCAGCACTTGATGATAAGACAAAATTGCTGAAAACACCACATACTTCAATTACAGAAAACCCCCAAGTGGGACACAAATGTCACATTCCTCCCCATAAAGTTGAAGATCATAGAAAAGGAGTGGAAAGTTTGTAAGAGCCAAAGTTGGTGGGTAACTTCAAGGAAACAGTGTCTTCTGGACCCAATAGGTAGTTGCACATAGGAACTTACAGCACTTGTAACAGCAGACACAAGATCTTCACAGCTCAAGCCAGACAAAAGCCTACTTAGAGCACCGTGGGGAGCGGGGTGAGTATGCAGCCCACCCCTGGCTGAGGCGCCGCTGGCATTTGATAGCTGATGGAAGAGGGAAAGAGTCAGTAGTCTTTAACGATGTGACCCTGGTAGGTTGGTCACAGACTAAGACAGGCTTTAAATTTACCTTTTATGTTTTCTTTTAAAAAACAGAATTTTGTATTAGCCCATTAAGGCAGCTTAGTAGTGGTCTAGATAAAAACGCTTACTATGTGTTCCATGGTGTATATAAATAGTGCTGTTAAGCAAACAAAGAATTTTGAATAAAAATTAAAATCTTTTTATATTTATGTAATGGAAAAATATTTAAAGGACACAGTCAAGACTTAGGATGCTAAGTAGAAAGAGGTTGTTCTACTACAGCATAAATATCGTGTAGTAGTTGCCCGTGCTTGTATTACCATTGTTGAATTTCTGCCAGATGGTTATCTAATCTGTGTTTGAGAACAAAGCATAGGTAGGCTTTCCAGTACAATGTGTAAAATACCACTGAATTTTAAGAATTACATGCTTTATATAGACTTAACAAGTTTATTGTATCTTCATTTTGCAGGGAAATCTCCACATGGTGTTTTTACCCAAAATATTACCTGCTTGACATTCTGAGTTTGTTATAAATGTTATAAATGATGAATGTTCAGATAAACTTAATGCTGGGGCCATTTACTAGATACAAACCAGCTTCTTTCACACCCTCCGAAACTAAGCCAAGCCTAGTCTTGTACTAAGTTAGTCTAAGAGGCTATGTGAGAACTGACTGAGAGAACTCTAGTGAAGTGGCAGAACTCAAGTCTACTTTGAGACTGTGTGGCAATTGTTGTCATGTAATTAAAGACCTCAGTGTCCAACCTCCATATCAGGGTTCACCATGCTCTACAGAAGTGGCTGTCTTTAGTATCTCCCCATAAACTGGTAATTGGTATCATAAAGATTTACGGTGGCAAGACTAAGTCATACTGCTAAAACGTGTAACTGCCAGGAAGACCAGTCCGGTAGGTTTGCCTGGTTTATAAAAAGATTGCAACTAGAAAATCTGTCCTGGCTAAATAACATGTTGTGACCCATGTTTCATTTTATTCTGGAATAGGAAATTTGGGTATAGAATGTGATTTGCTTTAGTGGTATCACTTTATACTTTACTTCTTACACATTTTATTATTTGATTGTCTCTAATCTAGCATGTTTTGTGGACCTTGACCCTTCCAGCCTCCCTTCTACAGCATTACTATGTTTCTCCATAGGAATGGGTTTGTCAGCACTTAACCATCTACAGCCAAACTTTGCAGTCCTCAGCAGAAGTGTAGAATAGAATTGAGACTACTTTGTTTTTGCCTTTCAAGGGAGTATACTGGCAATGTTGGACAGGGAGGGAGACATTTCTTATGTCCAAAGTGAGTTCCTTTTGACCATATTAGTATGTGAGAAATGGGGAAGAAGGGTTAAGTGAGAAAACTAATATGAATGAACAATTTGGAATTGTTGCTAGAGGACAATTAATTTGAACATTTTTATTTTGTTTAACTAATTTCTAATCCAGTGTGATTGATCTTTATTACCATGAATGTCTGTTATTTTAGGCCTTAGGCTGGGATGTAAATAGTCATCCCTCCAGCTCCCACTCCCAGGACTGGATGTCATGTTGTGATATGTAATGGTTCTGGACAGGTGGCAGGAGCAAGGAGGGTGTGCACACAGGCAGCTTCTCTGCACCCTCCAGTACAGATGGGGTTGAGAATTGCGAGTGACGGTCTCTGCTGTCTTCATTTTTCTTGCAGCTTTAATCAGTTAGGCCTTGTGTCACTGTTTTAGAAAAAACTAAATGCGCACACTCATCACCCTCCCCAGCAAAGAAAGCCACGTTAGCAAACCAAGAAGCACAGTTAAAACCACCTTACTGCCCTAGAAAGACCAGTTGAACACTGGATATTCTCTGAATGATGGGGTTTATTGTGTTGCGAGTTTGGTTAAAGGATCATAATTGTACATTTATCTCATTATTATCAATTAGTTGTGATTTCTATTGTAATTAATTCCCATTGATAATTCTAGGTATGATGTTTCTAAGTAATATGGGGAAAAAAAGAGTATTTGACCCTTTCTGCTATTGAAGAGTTTATTTGAATACATGCAAATATGCATAATAAAAATAAATCTTAGTGGGCTGGAGAGATGGCTCAGAGGTTAAGAGCACTCTGGCTGCTCCTCTAGAGGACCTGGTTCAATTCCCAGCACCCACATGACAGCTCACAACTATCTAGATGGATCCAGTTCCAGGGGATCCATCGCACCAGGCATGCATGCAGGCATATACCCATACACATACACATAAAATAAATAAATCCTTAAAAAGAGATCTACTTTAAAGAAATAAATCTTAAAAGATTCTTTATATATATTCATGCGCATGTGTGTGAATTTGTTAGTGTTTGTGAGAAATACATACATTCTTCATTGTTTTTGTATGATAAACTTCTATAGCTTACTTTTCAAACTCAATTTATCTTAGAGATTATACTGTATCAGTAGATAGGCTTTAAAAAATTTTAAAAAATGGCTGGGTGTGGCAATGCATGCCTTTAATCCCAGCACTTGGGAGGCAGAGGTAGATGAATCTCTGAGTTCAAGGCTGGCCTGGTTTACACAGCAAGTTTTAGGCCAGCCAGGGCTACATAGAGAGACCTTGTCTTAAGTGCACATCAATAATTGTGTGTGAATGTAAAATGATTTATTCACCCAACTCCTTCTTGGTGCATTTTTGGCTTTCTCATATACATACTGGGTGTTTTTTGTTTGTTTTGTTTTGTTTTGTTTTAAGTAATCACTCGTTTCAAATTGTATAAGCTAGTCAGTGTGTTCCCATGGCATAAACCCATACTGTTGTGGCCTGGCATTTGTAACCACATTGAATACTTGCCTCACTAGCTCTCACACCTTCTGGCTCTGACACATATTCCTGGAACAATTCTCCCTGACCATCCTGTCTCCTGGAGTTCCTTTGCTCCCGAGTCGTGTTTACTTTGTCCTACTTATTTCCTTATTAGCCACTAAAAACACCTGCCGTTCCCTTGCTCTCTTCATTTAGGGAGTGTCATACAGTTGCTAAGAGCTTGGGTGTTAGCAAATGGACTAGTTTTGAATTCTAATTATTTAACCCTAGCATGTTGACTTACCATCTTTGTGCCTCGGTGTTGTAAGGATTCTGTCCTTAATTACGTCATCAGCCTGCCTAAAAAGCGGGTGGGCCCTCTGTGCGCCCCTCTCTTTCCTTTCCACTCCTTCCTTCTGTCTGCCCTCTCTCTCTCTCTCTCTCTCTCTCTCCCTCTCCCTCCCTCCCACCCTCCCTCCTTCCCTCCCTCTCCCTCTCCCTCTCCTCCCTCTCCCTCTCTCCCTCTCTCTCTCCCTCTCTCTCCCTCTCTCTCTCCCTCTCCCTCTCCCTCTCCCTCTCCCCCCCAATAAAGCTCTAAAAAGGTAACCATGGCTCGTGACTCCAGCACTCTCCTCCGTCGGCATAGCGCGCCGTTTAACCAACAGGTGTCCTCATCTAAAATTGGAGATAAAAGTTGACCATATGGCTCATTGTAAAAACACTTGCCTCACAAGCCTGTTAACTCAATTTATGTAAAATATTTTTAAAAAGCCAGATGTTGTGGTGCATCTCTGGAATCTGGAGTCCAGTATTCCTATAGACAGAGACTGGAGAATCACTTGGAACCTCATGGACTATCTAGCTTGGAGTATAAATTATGACAGCAACAGTAAGAAAGACCCACCTCAACAAAGAGAGAACTGACTCCCAAAAGTTGTTCTCTGTCTTCCACATGCTTTGTACATGTGCATATACACAATTAAATGTAATTTGTACAAACACGTACACACAATAGTAAGTGTAAATTAATTAATAAAATTACTAGCAGCTAGGTGGAAATAAATACACACTAGCCTATTATTATAGTTTGTGTCACAGGCTCTAAAGTTAACCAATATACTATAAATGTCTGACCACATACTAGGGAAATTAAGAGCATGACATTTAATTTTTCAGCAAAGAACTTCAGATAGAAAAGTTTTTAATTTTTGCAGGTTTAGCACATTTAAGGTAACACCAAAATTATATTGATGATTCTAAGTTAAAAAAAAATTGTTTTGAGTCAAGGCTCACTGTGTAGCACTGGCTGGTCTGGAACTCTCTGTATAGACAATGCTGGCCTCAGTCACTGATCCACCTGCCTCTGCCTCCTGAGTGCTGGAATTAAAGGTGTGTGTATCGTGACTGCCTTGTAAGTAAATTTTAAACCTTTGATGACTACAGCAGAGTCTCCCATTGAACCTGTACAATGTAGAGTGACTGTTTGCTCCAGTTTGCCCAGGGCTTTTCCTGGGCGTAGCAAAGGAAGTCTGTCTCAAGAAAGCTTAGTTAGGACACTTGCAGCCTGTGGGAAAGATGCTTCCATCTGCAAATAGTGTTCCCCATGAGAAGAAACAAATGGATGATCAGTGTCTGACCTGGTCTAGAGTGGTCCATCCGGGCCCTGAGTTGCTGTGGAGGCACAGAGCTCCCTCAGTAGTCTTGATCTGTTCTGAAGATAACGATTTGGATTTGCTGAAGAATCTATAGTAGGATGCATGAGACTCCAGCAATCGTGTGTACAGAGTAGGGGATTAAGGCCTTGGGAAAGAGGCTTTCGTCCAGCCTGGTCTCTGAGCTTATGGCATTTGCTTGCGTGCGTTGTCTTTTGGAGCAGCTCTCCCTGAAGGCCGCACTTCTCGGCCAACACCACCCCAGGGACTGTTTGTTTTCAGGGGCTTTCACTGCTGTCTTTCTGATGTACTGACCGATGGGGATGTTTTCTCCAGATACTCATTTCCTTATTTCTTGCCTCGGTCTTCAAAAAAGTGAAGTCGATGTGTTTAGGTAATGTGGTATTTTTATTGTCATTAGGTTGATTGCCGTGTTTTATGCCATCATAGGGTGTTCCTCTTGGTAAAAGAAGAAGGAAGACAGTTTCTTCCTCCAGTTGTATCCCATGACTTAAAAATGCTGTGGAAATTTCTCACTGTTAAGAAAAATATTTTAGTCAGGCTTGATAATGCAGGCCTGTCTTAACTAGTTGGGAAATTAAGGCAAGAAGATCTTAAGTTCGAGGCCTGCCTGTGTGTGCTACAGACCAAGTTCAAAGCTGTCCATACAACTTACCAACTTACCATCTCAGTGTAAAGAGTGTAAAGGCAGAGTGCTTGATGAACATGCCTGGGCCTGGGCTCACTCTCCAATACTGAAAAAGAAAAAAGAACTGACTGGATGGGAACCTACCTTTATACTCCTTCGAGCCTTTCTAACTATGAAGATTTCCAAAGCAAGACAATGGATCCAAACTCAGTTCCTTCTTGCATGCTCTGACATGCTGGCTGTTTTGCCAGGCGGGCTTGATGTAAAGGTCACAGAGTCCAGTCCAGTCCATCAGATAGGACCCCAGGCTAGGGAGAACAAAGTGCATCAACAGGCAGACAGCTGGCTGCAGTTATAAAGTGTGTTTATAGCAGGTTATCTGGAAGGTAACGATCAAGGTTGGTTTCTTTTCGTGCTAACCGAAATGTCACCCCTGGCCACAGCTAAGATATTCACGGTTTTGTTTTTGTTCTTTTAGTGTCTAAAAAGCACGGCAAGCTCATTACTTTCTTACGAACATTCATGAAGTCTCGTCCAACAAAGCAGAAGCTGAAGCAGCGGGGAATCTTGAAAGAGAGAGTGTTTGGTTGTGACCTGGGGGAGCACCTTCTGAATTCTGGATTTGAAGGTAATATTAAACTTTATGAGCTGATGGTGTTAGTGCCTGACCTGTTTGGATTGGTTTGCTGTCACCAGTCACTGGGCAGATGTGGTGACTGGTGTGTGCCGTGGTTCAGTTCAGCACCTGGCAGCTCACCTCCATTCTGGGTGGAAGAACTTAGGGAGGGCTTTGCAGAAGCGTTCTGATGGGATGGTAGCTGGTACAGAGGACACTGTTACACTGTGGGCTTTGTTACAGCCGTCCAGGTAACTTCTTCTCTCAGCCTCCCTGTTCATGTCCTCAAACACTTGTTTCCAGTGACCGATGTTGTTTTTGAGACTGTAAAATACTAAAACCAGCCTTCTAGATTTTGTACCTAAAATTTACATCCCTTACTCTTTAAATTCTGGGTGAATCACTTAGTGGTTGGATGAATGGTTGGAGGGAAGCAAAGGAGTTTGAAGTTTTGTTGGCTGAAATTTTAATTAGAACAGAAATATTTTTTAGTATCTAGATTATTTGTATTTCATTTAATAAATGTGTAGATTTTTTTTAAAGATTTGAGACTTTATCTAGATTGTTTGCACAGTGTATATCTATAGTTATACCATGAATGTATATTTTAAAAGAATTAAATGTATACGTTATAAAACAACTAGAACAATCACAAAGAAAAATATTCAAATTTTTATATATAACTGAGAGAAGATGAGAAATACAATACATATAAAATAAAAAGATGTACCTATGTTTATATATAATTGTTTTTCCTTACATTCACTCTGCTTTTATTTAGACTTTATAAACAAATGACAACTATAAACTATAGTTGTGAGCACATAATGCTGTATTGGGAACTGATAGGATATATATATATGACAGCAGTCCTCTAAGATTGTAATGTAGTTAAAAAATTCCTGTCACCTGGTGAGATTGTAGACTTCCAAAACCTCAGTACAGGCTGGAGTTCGCAGGGCCTGACTTTAGTCTTGAGCACTACTGCCTCCCAGCAGAAAGTCCAAGCCAGCACAGCACTGTGTATTTATGTGACATTGGCACTGGTCATTGTATAAAACATAAACTATAAAATTGTAATGACATACCTAATTTTTTTGTTATTCAAGTCAGGGTCTTTCTATGTAGTCCAGGATGGCCATGAAGATCCCCTTGCCTTTGCTCCTGAATGCTGGGATTATAGATGTGACCTAGCAGACCTGGCTATGTTCATAAGTCCTGATAAGGACAATGAATGATAATGTTTCTCCTTTATGTAATAAGTATACTATTTAAAATAAGCACATTTTCATTATAGAAAATGTTTCATTGTGACAGTTTTATACATTATGAATTACACTTGTTATTTTAGAGTACATTACTTGTATTTAAAAGTTACTGTGGAACAATATGGTGTGCTGTGATAGCAGCAGCCTAACACACAACTTGTATTTACTGTGGTCTTGACTGGATTATTTCCTCTTGTGTTTCATTTAACCTCATTTTGTGTTTTTCATTTCGACCCCTAAGTGTACAAAAGCCAACATTAGTGTTGTCAGGAAGAGACTACGTTGCTTCCCCTAGACACAGTGTTCAAAGTGATTAGGAACTATGCAGGTAGAAGGCCAGTCAGTGATGTTATTCCCTCCTGCCAGGACCCCCGTTCTCTCAGAGCTCTGATGGTGAAGAAAGAAGTGTTGGTGGCTGTAGCTAGAGTTTTCCTGCCTGGCCCATGGTCAGGACAAATCTCTTTCACCTGCCAGTCCCACAGCCACTCAGACCCAACCAAGTAAACGCAGAGACTTACATTGCTTACAAACTGTATGGCCGTGGCAGGCTTCTTGCTAATTGTCCTTATATCTTAAATTAATACATTTCTATAAATCTATACCTTGCCACATGGCTCGTGGCTTACTGGCATCTTTACATGCTGCTTGTCCTGGCGGCGGCTGGCAGTATCTGGCAGGGTTTCCTTCCACCTTCCTGCTCTTTTAATTCTCTCTGTTAGTCCCGCCTATACTTCCTGCCTAGCCACTGGCCAATCAGTGTTTTATTAGCAACACATTTGCCATACAGAACATCCCACAGCACTTCCCCCCTTTTTTTTTTTTTCAAAAAGGAAGGTTTTAACCTTAAAGTAAATTACATATAATTTAGGAATTTGGGCATAGCTTCTCTTACTACTTCCTGCTGGAGGGGGGCGCTGTATCTTATGGGGATACAAAGAAAATTTTAGAATTATGGAGTAATCCGTGAGAGTGTATCGTCTGAGCCAGTTGCCTTGAAACGGTTCTGGATGTTGGATCATCTGAGCCATGGTGTCATCAGAGACCTTTCAGGTGGTCTTGGCTGGTCAAACCTGATGTATCTTAATCTGGAACAAATCCATAGCCTCTGGCTTTCTGTGGAAACAAAAATCAGAGCTTCCTTTCCAAAGCAACATATCTTTACATCCAAATTTTGAAGTCAAGGTATCTTTAAAATATACATATTGGTTTAACTCAGCTTCCTTTACAATCAAATATCTCTCTGCAGTTAAGAATCCCAAAGACAACACAATCCAGATTCTCTGTGTAATATCCATCTTTACATGGCTCATTTTTTATACTACCTTTACTGTCTCTTTAAAGACTTCATTTTTCAAAACTATTTCTTTATATAACTGTATATATTCCTTTTTATCTCTCTTTGAAGCCTACGTACATTTTTACACACATTTTAAAGCATTTAAAGTCTTGTTCCATCTGAATCTGTCTTATTGTGAATCAATTGTTTTAAACTGCAGCATTTCTAAGACTGAAACGGCGCTATAGCTGCTGGCTCCACCCACCTCAGCTTCCCAACATGGCAGTGGTACATTTACCGTCCGCTCTGGGAGCCTTTGTGGGTCTATGCTTCTATCAAAGCAGCGTGTAGCCCAGAAACCTCTTTTTTTTGTTTTGTACTAGTGAAGGCTAAATCCACCACGCAGCTTAATCTGCCACTTGCAGACGCCTCATTCCTGCCATAGTGCTGGTCAAACACGCACACCAGGAACACGTCATAGTAGCTCAAGCCCGCAGGCTGCGGCTAACTTGAGAGAGACAACTAGGAAGCTGTTTTAGCTCCGTTTTACAATCTTCTTTTTACGCTTTCTCAGGTTTTAAGTGGAAATTCCTGCCCCACGTTATGGCGCCATTTGTAGCTAGAGTTTTCCTGCCTGGCCCATGGTCAGGACAAATCTCTTTCACCTGCCAGTCCCACAGCCGCTCAGACCCAACCAAGTAAACACAGAGACTTATATTGCTTACAAACTGTATGGCCGTGGCAGGCTTCTTGCTAATTGTCCTTATATCTTAAATTAATCCATTTCTATAAATCTATACCTTGCCACGTGGCTCATGGTTTACCGGCATCTTTACATGCTGCTTGTCCTGGCAGCGGCTGGCAGTAGGTGGCTTTTAAGAGTTCTGCTTTATTAGAGACTCAAAACTGATCCAAGTACTGGAAATAAGTGACTATTGGATGCTCAGTTTTAAGTAGGATATCTGCACAACCTCCTCCAAGGTTCAGGGAGGAGGCAGAAAGAATGCAGGAGCCAGAGGATCAGCAGTGCCGTGTTACAGTCCCCTCTGGGCGTGTCATGGCTATCGCACCCATGGACTCACAAGAGCGGTGACTATTTATGCAAGATATCATTAGCACTCTGTCTCGATGGGGAAGGATCCCATAAGGCCCCATCCCTCCCTGGGGAGCTGTAGGCAGTCACGGGAGAGGGAGTGTCATAGTCCTTAGTGGTATATACACTGGTAAGTTACCATTACTCAAATAAAGTACTACCATCCAGTGGGACACACACACACACACACACACACACACACACGCACGCACGCACGCACGCATGCACGCACACACGCACGCACGCACACGCACACGCACACGTGCACGCGCACATATGTCTCTGTTCCCTGAGCATATGAAAGTAGTCAAGGAATGGTTGAGAAGAAGGGATTTGGTGAGAGAAGGAAAGTGGAGAGAATATGAACAAAGTAAAGTGTAGGGGGAGAGGGGAGAGAGAGAATAAAGTTTTAACAGAGCACTGGCATTATTAGGGACAAGGAAATTAACAAAAGTTGACAGTATGGGGCTTGGGAGATGACCAAGAGTTCATTTGCTGACTTGTGCTCAGACTCATGGAGTTCTGGTCAAATTTAAACACTCTTTACTGCCAGAACCTAGTTTGGGCACCACCAAAGCATGTTCTAAATGACATCTAGAAGATGAGTAAGAGGAGTCCTTCTCCTTCAGAAGATTTGCCAAGGGTAGGAAGGTTGGGAAAATCTGCATGGCTGAGGTGGAGCTGGCAAACGCCTTAACCCTAGGTATGGGTGAGGGCAGTACTCAGTCACAGGGATGTTCTTGAGGAATGGATGGACATGGAGTAACTGGAACTGGATCAGGAGTGCACAGATGAAGAAACAGCAAGAGGAAAGGAAGCTATGGGAAAAAGAGCCCCAAAATTCATGATGAGGCTATGGCAGCAGCTTTCATAGACCTCAGCAAGCTCAGTTTACCCAGTGCCAAAAAGGTGTCTGTAAGAAGGACCGTGCGGTCCTCCTGTTGGCGGATCTATGGTAGAAGAGAAGTTAGCCAAGTTGCCCACTGTGGGTACCTGGAGATGGACAGCTCTCCAGAAGCAGCTGTGACAGGGCCTCAGAGTGATCCCAGAAAGCACTGTCGACTCCCAGTAGGACAAGATGGGGAAGTGGAGACTAGGGTACTGAAGACCCTGAGTTAGACTGGGTTAACATGTTTATGTCTTTATTTCTGAAAAGAAAGTTGAAAAAGTGAAATCATTAGAAAAAAAATTAGGAGATTAAGGGAGAAAACTATAGTACATTGTGGTGGTATTGTGTTCCCCAAAATATTGTGTACCTTAATAAACTTATCTGGGGTCAGAGACGGAACAGCCACAATATTAAACAGAGGTTAGGCAGTGGTAGCACACGCCTTTAATCCTACCATTCCAGAGACAGAAATCCCTCTGGATCTCTGTGAGTTCAAGGCCACATTGGAAACGGCCAGGCATGGTGACCCACACCTTTAATCCCAGGGAGTGGTGGTAGAAAGCAGAAAGGTATATAAAGCGTGAGGACCAGAAACTAGAAGCATTTGGCCTGGAGAAGCATTTGGCCTGGTTAAGCATTCAGGCTTCTAGCAGCAGTTCAGCTGAGAGTCATTCAGATATGAGGACATAGAGGCTTCCAGTCTGAAGAAGCAAGACCAGCTGAGGATCCAGCGAGGTGAGATAGCTGTGGCTTGTTCTGTTTCTTTGACCATCCAGCATTTCATCCCAATAACTGGCCTTGGGTTTGATTTTATTAATAAGAACTTTTAAGACTCATGCTACAGTACATTGTGGTTTTAGCTGTGATTACAAAAGAGTCAAAACATAAAAAATAAACTTGTAAAATAAAAAGTTATAGTAGCTAGGATTAATTTATTAAAGAAAAATATTTGTATGAGTTTAGTGCAGCCTGTACAACTGTTTTCTAGTTAGAGATGCATAGCACTGCCCTGGGCCCAGCACGTGTCCCGGCACATATACCGACTCTTCCAGTACTTATATTAGTCCTGAAGGACCATTTCTAAGTGCACTCAACAGGGGTGCTGCATTTTTATTTTATACTGTACTTTTCTCTAGAATTGTTGTTTGGATATGTTTACAGATACAAATATTTACTCATCGGTCTCTGATTAACCACTGTATTCAGAACAGTAATGTGCTGTCCAGGTTTGTGCCCTTGGAACAGTGGGCAAGATCATACAACCTGAATATAAAGTAACAATCATCAGGTGTGTGTGAGTACACACTGATGTTGGCACAGTGAAATCTAAGGATGGTTGTCTGAGCATATGTCCTTGTCATTAAACAAATCAAGACTTTAGGGTCTTTACCCTAAACATGTACAACTGTCACACATTTTTTTCTGAGAAGCTCATATCTGAGTAATACTTTGCTAAGCGACTCATTCTCTGAATTGTATTCACAGTGAGTGATCAGATTTACAGAGATAATCCTGTTACACTTTCTACTTTTCAGCACCTCCCTGTTGGAGCGAATCACAAAACCGACCAGTTTCTCTTGCATGGTGCTGTAAGAAATCATGTAAAAGCCTGACAAGCCAGTTTTCTGTTTATTCTTTATTTTCTTGTCCCTAGTGCCAGGGTTGACTCAGGATAATTTGACAGAGCTTAAACTCCCATAGTTCTACAAAATGTGAGTTCACTAAAGATTACAGAGATTTACAGACTCTTTAAAAATCTGCCAGCAGTTTTTTCTGTGCAGGTATTCTACTATTTTTATCCCTTACTTGAACATCCTTAACCCTAGAGTCAGGTTATTTTCTTGTTCTTATGTCTCTTACCATTGTACATTAATAAGAGCCAGCCTTCACCAGGCTGTTCCAGAATGCCTGAGCTTCCAGCATCAACTCAGATGGTTTCAGGGGAACCCTAGAAGTTTTGACTTTCCCTCCCTCCCTCCCTCCCTCCCTCCTTCCTTCCCCCCTTTCCTTCCTCCCTCCCTCCCTCCATGGTTAGTGGATCCCTCTTTCCCTCCCTTCATGATTAGTGGAAGACAGCTGCCAACTTAACATTTTCTTTTGACAAATAGAAGTTTTCACTATGGTATTTATAAATTCTCTGATTCTAAAATCTGGTCAGGTGGAATGAAGTTTTTCAGGTATCTAAGACTTTTTTTTCCATGAAGGCTTCTTTTATTTCTTGTACATATTTAAAATGGAATGTCCTTAAAAGTTTGAAAGGAAATTGCTAATAAGAATAGTGAGAACTTTGTAGGAAATAGGTAAAATTATATTTGATATAAAACAGAAGTATTAGGGCTGGAGATGTAGCGCACTTGGCGGAGGGCTTGTCCAGTAGACGCAGAGCCCTAGGTCTCATCCCTAGTACTTTGTGAGTCAACACGGTGGTGCACACCTGTAGTCCCAGCCCTTGGGAGACAAAGGCAAGAGGAAGGCAAAAAGTTCAAAGTCATCCTTGGCTGTAAAAGGAATTCTAGGCCAGCCTTGGCTACATGAGACCCTGGGAAAAGAAGAAAAAAATACATGAAAAGTATTTTAAAATCCAAAGAGAGGAAATTCCACACATCACTGTGTTTGAAATTACTTGTCTCCTTTAGCAAAGGCCCTTATTTTAAACCATTATACATATATGAGGCTCTTATGGCTAGAGCATAGTAGGAGAAAAAACCAGATGAAATCACTCCTGAATTTAGTTCTTCGAGTCAGTGCATTTTCCTAACTCGAAATCATGGTGCTTGTTCTGAGTGCACCGTTCTGTTGTGACAGTGTCCCAAAGCCATCTCCCTGAAGATCAGCTGTGGTTTTCATCCTCGTCTACAAGGCCTGCATGGTGCCCACAGATAAAATAGACTTACTAACTATTGATTGGTCAGTGCGAGAGTGAGTGAACAGAGAACAGACACGAAACCAGCATGTCGAGTAAAACCACGGATCAGTTTTTGTTGTAGTCTCTATCCTACTTCTTTCAGCAGTGATTCTAAACTCCCTGAATTCTGATTTAAGTCTTTCCTTATTCTCTTGTGTAAGATCATGCCAAAAGCTGAAAGGGTTAAGTAAACCAGAATTGTATTTAGCATATTTGTGGATAATTGTTGAAGTGATCCTATTTTAGAGGAATCGCTTTGAAGGTTTCTATAGTTATGTTTCAACTAGGTCATTGTTTTGTGGGAAGTTGGCTGGTCTGTTAGAGGTTGATTGGGGGGGTAGCTTGTAAAGTTTTTCTACTTATTTGGAAAAATATGAACATATATTAACTTACTATCACACGATATAAGTGTCTAGTGAAAGTTACCTATGCTTTTTGGTAGCTTACTTTTATGAAAATAAAATAATGTATGACTGGAGAGAACCTAATAAATAAAGAAATAAAGTCCTCTCCTGCAAGGATTTCTTCCAAGGCCAATCCTTATGTACACAGGTGACCTAGCATGCGTGATAAGGAGCTGTGTGCTTACGTGTGAATGCTTTGGCCAGAGGTCGGTATTGGATGTATTTCTCACTTGTTTTTACCTTATTTTTTGAAACAGTCTCTCACTGGGCCTCACTGATTAGGCTCTAGACTGGACAGCTATTAAGTCCCAGGTTCCCCATCTCCTCCTCCCTGCTGTTAGGATCACAAATGTGGACCGTTGCACCCCAATGTTATGCAGTTGGGGGTGAAGCTCGAGCCTCAGGCTTGTGTAGTAAGCACTTTAAGCACCGAGCCACACCCTCAGCCCTGTGGAAAGCTTCTTTAACGGAGAACAGGGAGCTGGGGGGCTCAGTGAGGGACACACAGGTGTGAGGAGCCAGGACCCACCTAAAAGCCAGATGAGTAACATGAGCATCTGGAACCCAAGTGCTGCCACAGAGATGGCAGGTGGTTACAGGAGTCTCTGGAGCTTGTAGATGAGCCAGTCTGGCATACGTAGTAACAAAACAATAAGAATGTACACACACACACACACACACAAACACACACACACACACATACACACACACACATGCACTCACTCACACTCACACTAATGCTCTGTTTTCTTTTATAAGGTGTTCATATTCGTTATTCCAGTAATCTGTAAATATATTTGCTTTGGAATAGGTGACAAATTTGTAACCCTAAATTTTACTCCACTTCTAGAAACTGACTGAAGACACTCAGGTTATTGATTAAACAATATAGAAAGATGACTTTGTATTTAGCACACCAGATTGATTATTTCTAAGAAACCCATAAAAATCTCCAACAGTTCTCCATGTTTTCTTCTCTGCTACATAAGCATCTCTTTTTTGTTACTAAAGCTCCTGAGTGTTTTAGAGGCAGAACTACACAGCTGAAAATGAATATAGCCCTGTATGAAACCAAAGACCTCCCCCTGTTAAATAACTGGCTCTGAGAACATGAGCAAGTTAGTCACTTGCTGATTTTGTACCCATGTCGGGATGGTACCTCTGAATGCTGAATGCCAATGATGGAGGAAGCTTGTTTGGTTTTTCACCTTGAGGGGTTTACAGTTATGAAGGGGTAATGGTGTCCAATCAAGAGGCACTTGGAAATGATGCTGATCTGACCACATAGCCAGAGTGCTGCAGCTTCCTTGCCTTGTGGGTGTTCGGTGAAGCTTAAGAGTGACCACTGAGCCACTGACCAACAGCATAGAAGTTTATCACATAAATTTCAGACTTTCGTTCTAGTCCTATGCCTGAAGTAGCTATCCCTTCACACTGACTGAGAGGTAAAAGAAACATAATGAGGAGTGTGACAGTAATTACGTTGTTGGGACAAGTGCTTAACTTTGTAAAATCATTTACTGTGGGTAGTATTTGTTTATTTAGTCTGTAGTTGTGACGGGGTTAAACACTTAATCTAAATGAGTCTGTGGTTGGAGACTGTCTGAACCATGTATAAACAGAGCCAGGCTTGGTGTGGCCAGGTTTAGGTATGAGATTTAATAAACAGATCCTCTTCTTTTTTATAATAGACTAATTAATTTGCTCTTCGGTTTATGAATTTTATTTTGCTTATGAAAACTAAGATGATTTGGGTGTCACTTTGGTTACACTGAACAACCACAATAATCTGTCTTTAAAATTCTTTAGTGCCCCAGGTTCTTCAAAGCTGCACAGCATTCATCGAGAGATATGGTATCGTGGATGGCATATATCGTCTCTCTGGAGTTGCCTCCAATATCCAGAGACTTCGGTAAAACTCTATGACATTTTCTTTTTTCTTATTTAATTCAGCAAATTAAAATTATTTAAAAAACAGTAACATTGATAACCATAGTTACCAGTAATGTGGTTGAGATAAACTAGGAAAGAATATCCATATTATTCTCATCTAAATGACATTTCATCATCTGTAGTGTCCCAAAACTGTGCATTCTAACCTCCTCAGTACTTCAGTACTATTTTATCTCTTTAAAATGTTGAAAGAAGGTCTGGTGAGTTGGCCCAGCAGGTCAAGGCACTTGCTGCCGAGCACTGTGACCTCAGTTCCAAGCTGGAGCCTGCATGGTGGAAGGAGAGACTGCATTCCCAGATTGTCTTCTGTACGCATGTGCCTTAGCATGGGTGTCAAAATCCAGATGTAATACATGAACCATAGTGATTTGAAGAAAGTAGCAAGTCTCTGAGGTGAAGAGAACCTTTGGGGCAGAGGTTATTTCTCTTTATTATTAAAGTTGTGTCCTTAATTTCCACATGGATAGCTGACAAAAGATAATCTCTTGCTACTGTTGAAGTCCAAATACTGGGTTGTTACATGTAATAATTGGAAGGAAACAGCAGCTCTGAAATAGAGGTGAACATTTTGGGTACTTGCGTTCTGTTCTGTGGTGTATATTTTCTTTGCTCCATTAAAGTAATCCTGTCTTGTCTCCTGTCTGGGTTAGTCATGAATTTGATTCTGAGCATGTCCCCGACCTGACAAAAGAACCTTACGTTCAAGACATCCATTCTGTGGGCTCCCTCTGTAAGCTGTACTTCCGAGAGCTCCCAAACCCTCTGCTTACCTACCAGCTGTATGAGAAATTCTCTGTGAGTACTGGATGGGATACATCATCTCAAGGTCTCTGTGTAGTTTTGCTGTGTTTTTATTCAAAATGTGTTTTGGTATAATCTCCTGTGAGAATTAATTTTGTGCTTTAAAAAAAAAAACCCACAAAACAAAAATCAAATCCTCTTTGAACAAATAGTAGCAGTCAGGTGAACTGGGTCTTTGAAGTTTTCACAGTGGCATCCTTTCATTTCTGGCTTTGAGCCACTCACTTAGCACGTGTGCCGTTGCGGACCATCACACTTTGTAACAGTGGCAATGGAGTGCCAGCGTGTGGGGGCAGGGGGCCTTCCTGATGCTGTGTTTTTACCTTGACTTGTACATCAGTCTCAGAGTGAGACTGAAAGTCGGGAACTCTCCTTTGGACAAGCAAAACTAACTGGGTTGTTGGGTTGTGTCTGTTACAGGATGCCGTTTCAGCAGCAACAGATGAAGAGCGATTGATAAAAATCCATGATGTCATCCAGCAGCTCCCCCCACCACACTACAGGTAAGTCATGACCTGGCCGATGGATACTAGCAGCCCGAGAAGTTCATGTTGGGCACAACTGGAGCTCTGGAGGCTCACACATAAATTACTATTTCTAATAATAGGAACTATAGTTCTGTCTCTTGGCCACTGTCTTACTGGTTTTAATCTCTGTATAGTTAGGGATCCAGAGATGCTGTAGATGGCTGATAGGTAGTGTACATGGGATATGTGTATGTGTGTGTGTGGGTGTGTGTGGGGGGGTGTGTGTGTCTAGTTTAACTTAATAAGTTGATCATGCTTTATTGCCAAAAGTATTCTGTTCGGTTATGTAATCTCAGTATGCATGGAGTGTTTAAATAAATAAGATGAACAAGGACATTACAGCTGAGTGGGCTTTTCACTATGAAAGCACATCAGCTGCCCAGGTACTATTCCTGGTGCTCCTGGAACTGCTCAGGCCACCTTTAGGTTTGTAATGCCTTGTTTTTATGCTTTTAGATGTTTAGACCCTTGCCTTTTAGTTCTCTGCTAAAAGTAGACTAGCATAACTTTAAAGTATCATTTAATGTGGAAACGGTTTTGTGGAAATTTCATTTGAATGATGTTTAAACTTAGTAAGTGACCAAAGAAGTGTGTGTGTGTGTGTGTGTGTGTGTGTGTGTGTGTGTGTGTGTGTGCACACGCTGTTTTCTCTTCTGCTGTCAGAAAGTTACAGGCCAATGATCTCCACACTGCCATATAGTGTCTATTTCAGTTAGCATGTTGTATTTCATTTTCCAGAACACTGGAGTTCCTGATGAGACACTTGTCTCTTCTAGCGGACTATTGTTCCATCACAAATATGCATGCAAAAAACCTTGCCATTGTCTGGGCACCAAATCTGCTGAGGTAATTTATATTTTATTATGAACTTCAGAGAATGCATTTTCTTGAATTTAAAAAAAAAACTTTGTATCATTGTTATAAAAAAAATTCAACAAGTAAAGCAAACTATCATTTTATTACCGTCTCCCTAACGCAGCCTGTAGGCATTAGCTAAGGGACTGTAATGTAAAAGTATGGTTTCTTCCACTGGTGTCTCTGTAACTTCTGTGCTGAAGAATTGTGGGTTAGGAGGCCTCCCTTCGCAGTGCTGATGGGACTGTTATTGCCCCCACAGATCAAAGCAGATAGAGTCGGCCTGCTTCAGCGGGACAGCAGCTTTCATGGAAGTGAGAATTCAGTCTGTGGTCGTTGAGTTCATCCTCAATCATGTAGATGTGCTCTTCAGTGGCAAAATCAGCGCTGTCATGCAGGAAGGGGCAGGTATGACTCGGATGGCTTTTCCTTGTTACAGGAACAAGATTCTAAAGGAGTGGAGAAGTTTGCAGTTACCATTTCATCTAATGCTGTGTGACAGTGGTAGACAACAGCTAATTGCAGTCGGTTACAAACTCAACAAATTGACAGTTACTCCGTGTATGTATAAGGAATACTATATATCAGACTGTTATAAATTCGTTATGCATCAAAGCTCTCTTGCCTCAGGGCTGGGGAGATGGTTCAGCAGTTAAAGAGCACTGGCTCTTCTTCCCGAATAACCCACACAGTGGCTCATAACCATCTGCAACTCCAGTTCAAGGGGATCCAGCACCCCCTTGAGGCTTCCATGGGTACTGCATGCCAAGTAGTACATGGTCACATACAGGCAAAGCCCCTATAAAGATAATTAAAAAGAGTTAAACATTGAAAAAAAGTCACCCTCCTTATTAGTATGTATAAAGGTATGAGATTTAGCAGAGAAAGAAAAAAATCCTTCTAAAACTAAAAACGTTGAGTGATCACCTTTACCTGGTACCTTTTAAGAAGGGAAAATAGATGATTGCAGAATTTCACTGTGCTCTGGAATGTCACCTTCTGTTTTTTATTAAATATAAAGCACTGTGATATTTGTCATTGAGAGACCTTGAAGAGAAGTTGAAACGCTGTCCCTCAGTGGCGAGTGACGGTGGACAGAGTGACACACACAACACTGACATTATTCCTTTTCCTTCCGAAGCCTCTCTGTCGCGGCCCAAGTCCCTGCTGGTCTCTTCTCCGTCTACCAAGCTGCTGACATTGGAGGAAGCCCAGGCAAGAACACAGGCTCAGGTCACTTCTCCCATCGTGACTGAAAATAAGTACATCGAAGTAGGAGAGGGGCCTGCTGCACTGCAAGGGAAGTTTCATACCATAATCGAGTTCCCACTTGAGAGGTAAAATACACTAAGTCTTATTTTAAAATGTGGATTCATAGCTATAGATAACAGTTGGCTTTAAATTTCCTATTTTATTATTATATTAAAATCTGGGGCAGTTCTAGAAAACCATTTACTTGGATATAAATGATACCAAACCCTTTCTAAGGACTGATAAAAATTATTCTTGCAAAACTTTATAACGTAGTGTGATTTAAAAAAAAAAAAGTTAGTTGTACACAGGAAATCGTTAATAAAATGATGCACATTCACTGTGTGGCATTGGCTTTTTTTCTCTGAGAAATGTGATTTAGGAATTTAAAAATAAGTTGTGCGGACACAGCTTGTTCAGAAAGTAGTGAATGGGCAGGGCCTTCTCTGACACTGGTTCCTTATCCAGCTCCAACAGACTCCTGACTAACATCAGAGTCCCTGGCAACTGAGACGTAAGGCCCTCCCACCCAGCTCAGACTCTGGTCAGGGAAGGGGCAGAGCCTCCTGTACAGTTCTCATGAGTGCAGGAGGGTTTGTTCCCCCGCCCCCAGCTGTGAACTCCACTCAGCACAAAGTTACAAACTTGCCTGAGGCTTTTGTTTTGTCCTTAGTTTTCAGTTGTGTCCCTCTGAGCTGACATCCTCACTGCTAATCACAGGGTGTGAACCCCTTGCTAGGTCTGTAGGAAGATGAATGTACAGGGCATTTTTTATGTGTCTGCTACCCTTCTGGCTTCTGCTCATGACTGTAAGGATCTTTTTTCCCTAGATGAGGTAACACTAATAAAACCTCAGAATTTGTTGTTTTTGTTGTTGTGTGTTCCTCCACCTTCCTTTTCTTTCTGTGACTAAAAAGCAAGAAGCTGGTGTATAGTATTACTTTATCGTTCTTGAGTTAATCTTGAGCACCTTGCTTTCATGTTTTAGTCCTGATTTACTCAAAAATGTCTTTATTGGGTAGCAATTCACAAAGTAGGCATTAGGATGTAGACATCTTGGGGTCTCATGAAATCCTCATTTCCTCACACAATTTCACAGTATTAAGGAAATGAGTTTAACTTCTTAGGTCTTTATTAAATCAGCCTCTTGTGTGGTTGTCTGATTTTAAAGGGCATTCTAACTCTACATAGGTAGTGGGCACCCTGCCTGGCATTCCGCATCTGTCAGATTCTTGAACCTCCTCCCTTCTGCCCTTGTTCTCTACTCATGTCAGCTTTTCTATACTGTTTTCTTTGTGGGGTCTTAATATCATTGTCTTATTTTCACTTTTTTTTTTCAGATTGTGAGATACAAGTGACCTTGGTGAAGCTGTTGCTCATGTTACTGTCCACATGTTTAGCTTCCGTGTTATTCAGCACTGCACTGAATAGTGCATCACAGGGAAGGGAGAAGGCTTGTGTACTGTTCCCATTGGGCCTCTCCAGGCTGTTGTGTCCTTTCTACCGTGTGTCCATTTCTTGTTCTGTAGGAAAAACAGAGCCTCAGTTATGTTAATACTGACAAACTGTTTTCTGTGTTGCAGAAAGAGGCCTCAAAATAAGATGAAAAAGTCTCCTGTGGGCAGCTGGCGCTCCTTTTTCAATCTGGGGAAGTCATCTTCTGTCTCTAAACGCAAGCTGCAGCGTAATGAGAGCGAGCCCTCAGAGATGAAGGCCATGGCTTTGAAAGGTGAGCACTCTGCCGCCCTGTCCTGCGGCAGCAGACCGCCTGGGGCTCTGGGCACCTGCTGCTGTCCTCATGGCTGCCTTCTCTGGGTGTTCCTTCCCCATACCATCACGACACACCTCACTGGAACGTTGTATGGCACAGGTGAATTGTCTTCAGGTCTGATTATCACCAGCTCGTAAGAGAATATAAATTATGTACAGAAGAACTCAATTTCTTAAGGAAATTGTACAGATTTTACACACACAATCACACACACACACACACACAAAATTAATAGTGCATTTGTGACATTGCTTATTATAGCATAGCTTATATGCTGCAGGTAATATACAAATACTGCTGTTATGTTCTTGTTTTGATATTCAATTTTACAGATTTAAAATTTACAAACCTTTTCAGCATACTTTTCAGATTTATAACTATAGGAACCAATGACATTCTCTCTATCCTAGGTAACTCGCTGATGGGAGTATTGTGTTCTATCAGATAGATCTATTACTATTGAGTAAAATACTCTTTAAAATAGTTTTAAAAACTTGTGCTCTAATAAGAACACCTTCTTAATCTAGAAAGAATAGTAGCATTTTTCTGCTTAGGTACTGTTAGAAGTAATATTCAGTTCATTTACATCATTCAGTTTGCAATCATGTATTACCCATATGTTAGATATTTTGATAGCAAACTATGCAGAAAGAAAACTAAGGTAGTGCCCTGCCTTAAGAGTCTAATTAGGAATCTATGAAAATGACTTTCAGTGTGCAAGCACAGCCGAAGTAGAACTCTGTTTGGCATCTTTGACAGGCATTGTCAGTTCTTATGGGGGTGAGCTGGTAGTCAGGAATGCTAACTTTAAAAAATTAATGTTACATTATGTATGGATGTCTTGCCTGTATTTGTGTGTGCGCACTCCATGTGCCTGGTGCTCAGGGAGACCAGAAGAGGGCGCTGGATTCCCTGGAACTGAAGTTACAGTTGGCCTTGAGCTGCCTGCCGTGTGGGTGCTAGGAATCAAACCCAGGTCTGCTGAAGAGAATCAGTGCTCTTAACCACTGAACCAGCTCTCCAGCCCCAAGAAAGAGAACTTTCGGCTTGGGTGTTGAGGAGGTGCAGTTCACCTGATCTTTAAGGGCACTAGGAATCGAGGCGAGAGTGGGGTGGGAAGAGTGACAGGCTGAAGAAAAAGGATGTTTTAAGGACTGCAAGAGATGTTGTTGTCAAGAGAGGTGAGCAGGGAGAGTGGTCGCAGGGAACTTAAAGCGTGTGCAGTTTGGAGTGCTTGCTTCCAGCAGGTCAGCAAACATGGGAGGGTAGCAAGGAAGATTAATGCATACAGTTGAAATAACTGAGTTCCCTGAGGCTGCCAGCGTAAAGATTTACAAACTGAGACTGAAGCACAAAAGTGTGTGGAGACTCAGGGTCTGGCAGGTGTCAGCTCGGCTGTGGTCACTCTTAAGTTCTCCAGGGAGGAGTCCCTCCTACCTCATCTATCCCCTCATGGCTCCTGACATCTCCTACCTTTAGGTAGCATCACTCCAACCTCTGCCTGCATCTCCCTCCGCAGGGCCTTCTTCTCCATTTCTCATTGTCTTGTATTTTCACAAGGGCAGCATCATTGAGGACGGGGCCACTGTAAGATGCCATCAGAGGGCTGGAGGAATGGCTCAGTGGTCGAAAGCTCTTCTAAAGGATTAGTTCCTAGCACCCGTAATAAGCTTCGAGGGATCCATCACCCTCTTCTGACCTCCTAGAGCACTGGCATACAGATGCATACACTCACATGGACTCACATGAATAAAAATAAAAATTTTAAATATATCACCCAAGGTTATCAAGTTGGTCATCAGGAAACATACAAGAAAGAAGTGTTTTTTAGTTCACCTCTGTGTTCAAGTTCATAGGCTTTGGGAAAGGGTTTGTTTTCACATGGGAAACAGAATAATGTAGCACTTTACGTAATAAGGTGGTAAACTGAATGTGACTGTCAAAATGAATAGTTAATCACACTTGGAAATACAAACTTAAGAAAAACACCAAGCCCTTTAACTGCATAATCCTTAATAATCACAGGTTTGACACTATTTGGTTTTGATTATTTAGGTGGCAGAGCAGAAGGAACCCTCCGCTCAGCTAAAAGTGAAGAGTCTCTTACTTCTCTCCATGCAGTTGATGGTAAGACTAAAATGTTCTGTGATGGGTGGTGTAAAAGAACATGTACATAGCAATGTTGTGAATGTACGCTTAGTAAGAAGACTATGAAACACCACTTCCAGTAGTATTGGTATTTATTAAATTTGGTTCAGTTAAAACATGAATATTTTTATATGGTGAGATATTTCCGCATGAATGCTATTTATATCAAATGGCTGAAATGTTTGAAAGTAAACATTTATATTTGTTAATGCTTAAAAGCAATGTCACTAATTCCTTCAGATTTGGTATATGGGAACAGCTTTGAACCTCTTTTGGTAATTGATGGTGGGTGATCTCCTTTACTCAAGGGTCATTAGCAGTTGGACATGACAACTTAAAATGAGTTTGCCTCCAAAGGGGACCAAGATCTCCTGGCAGATATTGGAAGGAGATGTGGTTACAGCCTAAGTTGAAACTCAGAATCAAACTTTATGAAAGCAAGTGTCATGCTGTGCTGTGCTGTGCTGCTTGGGTTTGCTTGAGAAGTGAAAAGCCTGTTCTCATTAGAAATAAAGTGTGTGAATGGAGTGCTTTACAAAATACATGTAAATACTTCTTTATTAGGAAGAAAATTTTTTTCTTTAAAAAGAAATTTGAATACCATAAGGATATTTTCCCCACAACAAACAACCTTTATTTTACTGTTTTATACCCAAAGTGCTATTTTAAGTGATGACTTCTACTTATAAGTCATATATGAAGCCAGAGATAAAATAAGACACAAAGAAAGTGAAAAACTTGCCCAGCATCATGCTGAGAGTCAATGGTGGATCAGTAATACAATCTAAAAGTCCCTTGCCTTTCTCTTATCCAAGCTATGGATCAATGCATTCTTTGTTGCTTATAGCACATGTTCCTGTTAATTTGGAAGTTCTCTTACCATAAATGTGACTGATGTCTGTACACCCAGAGACAGTTTGTGGGAAGAAAATTAAAAGTTGCATTTCCTTATCCTGTGCAGTGTTAGTGCTGCACTAGATAGGTGACTAATCATGGTGTTGTGTGTCCTGTGACATTCATGCTTTGACATTGTTGTCCATTTTTACTAGGTGATTCCAAGTTGTTCCGACCTAGAAGACCCAGATCGAGCAGTGATGCGCTCTCTGCCTCTTTCAATGGAGAGATGCTGGGGAACCGCTGCAATTCCTATGATAATCTGCCCCACGACAATGAGAGTGAAGAGGAAGTGGGGCTGCTCCACATTCCAGCTCTTGTGTCTCCTCATTCTGCTGAGGACGTTGACTTGAGTCCACCAGACATTGGAGTGGCTAGTCTGGATTTTGATCCGATGTCATTTCAATGTAGTCCTCCGAAAGCTGAGTCAGAGTGTCTGGAGAGTGGTGCTTCCTTTCTGGATTCATTAGGGTTTGCCAGGGATAAACCGAGCACCAGTAAGAAGGATGTAGAAGCAGGTGGTAGCCAGTCGCAGACTCCAGGCAGCACTGCCAGTTCTGAACCTGTGTCTCCAGTCCAGGAGAAACTGAGTCCGTTCTTCACCCTGGACTTGAGTCCAACTGAGGACAAGTCTTCTAAGCCATCTTCGTTTACGGAAAAGGTCGTTTATGCTTTCTCTCCGAAGATCGGACGGAAGCTTAGCAAATCTCCTTCCATAAACATATCGGAGCCCATTTCAGTGACTCTTCCAGCTCGGGTGTCCGAAGTCATTGGCACCGTCTCCAGCACTGTAGCTCAGAATGCGTCACCTCCATCTTGGGACAAAAGTGTGGACGAAAGAGATGTCTTAAATAGATCCCCCACCCAGATAGGAAAGATGAAAGGAAGTGAGAGAGAGGCACAGGAAGGATGTGAACCTGAAGTGCAGCCCCTGGAGCAGGGGGCAGCTGAAGAAGTAGAGTTGCCAGGGAAGGAGGAGCTGCCTGTCCCAAGCAGTCAGAGCAAGGCTGTACCTGCTGGACAGAGTCAGACAGGTACCGTGTGTTCTCCTCCATTCCTTCTCTAAGTTAAGAGGGGTCTTCCGTCCTGTGTGCCATCTGTGCCTTTTAAGAGAAAGCCTTCTCCACAGCTAGGCTAGAATCAAAGAGAATGTTTTTCTGAGTGGTGCTGAGGGGTCAACGCCCTAAACTAAAGCGAGTCAAACAGAACTCCCCAAGGGGCCCATGGTCCTGCTTCAGACTTCACAAAAGACCCCTTACCTCTCTGGACAGTCAGAATTCATGGATAATTTTTGCACAACTTTGTAGCTCTTGATTCTCTTTTCTCCTAATACGTATCATATTATATAGCCTTACAAGTTAAGCCGCCAGTCTACATCACCAATGTAAAAACTGTTCTCACAGTCTGTAAGCACTGGAAGCTTGTACCCTAAGTGGCCTTTTCTAAGTCAGGTGGGGGCCTGCTGCCCCTCCATCCCAGGTGTAGCAGTTCAAGAGGAGTTTGCAGCCGTTAGTCACTGTATTAGTTTTCCTTTTGAACACTATGTGTTCTCGCCAGCATTTGCATGTGGGATAGAAGATCACCGAGTGCCATTTTGAAATATGGAAGGCACCTGTCTTGAGTGATCACATGGGGAGTTGGCTTTCCGTGTAGGGTAACGTAAGCTACCTTTTCATTCTAATTTTTTTTCCCAATTTCCCACTAGGAGCAGTTACCCATGACCCCCCTCAAGATCCCGTTCCTGTCAGTTCAGTCTCTCTTATCCCACCACCACCGCCTCCGAAAAATGTCGCCCGAATGTTGGCACTAGCGTTAGCTGAGTCCGCACAGCAAGCCTCAACTCAGACACTGAAGAGACCAGGGACTACTTCCCAGGCTGGGTGTCCTAGTTATGGAGACATGGCAGTGGTTACATCTGAAGAGAAACTGCCTAGTTCTTACTCTAGCATTACTCTAGATAAAACCTGTTTCCAAACGGACCGACCAGCAGAGCAGTTCCACCTGCAGCTCAATGGACTCGGAAATTGTGACCAGCCTCTCCCAGAGACAGCAGCTATGGGAGACCCCACCCATTCCAACACAGCTGACTCTGGGGAGCAGCTCCACCAAGTAGACTTATTAGGGAATCCGCTCCAACGAAACCAGTTATCTGGGGACCCAGAAAAAGCTAGCAGCACGTCAGCTCCCTTAACAGACTCCGAGAAGTCTGATGATCATAGAAGCTTCCCTGAAGACCAGGCTGGGAAGACCAGCAAGCCCACTGTCTCCTTTGTGGAGCAGGACCAGGCTCCACTTCATTTCTCCAGTGGAGGTCAGCCCCCCTCTTCTCTTGGTACCAGTGTGGATAAACCCCATCATTCCTCAGAACTTACAGACAAATCTCCCATGCCTTCTACTCTGCCTAGGGACAAAAGCCACCCTCTTTCTGGGTCCCCCGAAGAGAATACCAGCACAGCCACTGTGGCTTATATGACGGCAACTCCAGCAAGAGGCGAAGCAAGCGCCAGCGACACCAGCAGGGTCATGGCTGAACAGCCAACTGCTGCTGACTTTGTGGCTGCCACCCTTCAGCGCGCTCACAGAACTCACCGTCCCCTCCCCCCACCTCCTTCCCAGAGGCCAGCCGAGCAACCACCAGTCTTGGGGCAGGTACAAGAAGCACCAAGTATAGGATTGAATAATTGCCACAAGGTAAGACAGAGAGGAAGTCAGAAAGCGATAGATTTTTTCCAAAGGTATGTTGTTTTTCAGTGCGATGTGTTACCTTGGAGTGAGATGTGTTTCAGTCAAGGGGCAGGTTCCCATGAGATAGCTGCCGTTTGAAGTCGGACAGCTCTGCCTTTACCTGGTTACTGGGTCTGCAGTAAAGACAGAGCAGTTCCTGGTGACTCCAGCTTAACCCTCCAGCTTAACCCTCCGTGTAGCTTTCCCCTCCTGAAGCATGGAGTTCCTTCCCAGTGAGATCCTGGCGGAGTGAACATAGGGGGCCCCAGATGTGAGGCCTGAGATGGTGCTTCCTTTTCCACCTCCATCACTGACTGACTGTGACTGAGTCCCATAACCACCCTGTGGCAGACAGCCCTTCACATCTGTACATTCCAAGTACTGCATTCTCAGTGTGGCTGTAGGAGTCTTCTTCCGGGCTCTCCAGAAGTATAAGAAACAATAATACCTTGGAACTTTGGTGTGTTTTGTTTGTTTGTTTGTTATTTTCAACCAAACCAGTAACCAGCTATGTTCACAGTTAAATACCTGCTTTAGTGAGGGAATGTTAGATACAGAAGGCCAAGGTGTTTTGTTTTTCTAATTTTTCCTTTAAAAAACAAAAAAACCACAAAAGTACTACAGGTTTTGTGATCACCTTAAACCAAAAGGAGTTAAAATTCTAGTCCTTCCTGGAGGATGTTGTTTGTAGCACCTGCTTCTCAGGGGCATTTGGTGTGTGGACCCACAAACAAGATGGGCAGAAAGAAGAGGCAGTGAACTCTGGCTTGCTGCCACCCCAGACAAGCACTTTATAGCTCTTCCCTGTATGGGAGGTTTAAAACTGCTCTCTGAGTGGAACTCACTCACTCTGAAACTCCTTCCGGCCAATAAAAATCAACTGTTTTCATTTTTAAAAATCTTCCGGTCTTGAGACTGAGCGTAGACCAATAGGCAGGATGTTTATTTTTAAGCCTAGCTCTGTTGTTCATCTAATCCCGTGTTTGGGTCCACATGTTAGATTCTGCTCCAGGCAGCCTCTTCTCACATTGAAAGCCTTGCATGAATTAGAAACCACTGCGCATTCCCCACAGGTAGTACTGTACCATGTAGCCATACAGATGCCCTTCCTAGCCATGGGGTCAGGTCCACTGCAGAGCTTGGGGAAGTTTGAGCTCCCACCCAAATAGCCTGGGTTTGCACATTAAAAGCATTTGGCTCCATGGTGGGGGATGGGTGTGTTAAACAGCAGACTCTCAACATCACTGTCTTTCAGCAGGTCCAGGGAGTAGCTCCAACTCCAGAGAGGCCACCTGAGCCTCAAACCATGAGTGATCCTGCATCCATCTTTATCTGCGATGGCAGTGCAGCTGCCCAGTGTCCCATGGCTGCTTCTGCTCCCCAACCAGGACTGCCCGAGAAGGTGCGGGAAGGCACCAGGGCCCCACTGCTCCACCTGCGTGCTGAGTCTTTTCCTGGCCATTCCTGTGGCTTTGCTGCCCCAATTCCCCCCACAAGGACAGTGGAAAGCAAGATGGCTGCTGCCATGCACGCCACCACTGCAGATGCCAACAGCAGTTCAAATTACCACTCCTTTGTCCCATCATCAGCCTCAATGGATGATGGACTGCCTCTGCCGCTCCCCATCTCACAGCCTAAGCATGCTTCTCAGAAGATAGCCTATTCCTCCTTTGCTAGACCTGATGTCACCACTGAGCCCTTTGGTCCAGAAAACTGTTTGCATTTCAATATGACTCCAAACTGCCAGTTCCGTCCCCAGAGCGTACCTCCACACCACAATAAGGTAGAGCCACACCAGGTGTATGGTGCCCGATCAGAGCCACCAGCCTCCATGGGTCCTCGTTATAACACCTATGTGGCACCTGGAAGAAACATGTCTGGACACCACTCCAAACCGTGCAGCGGAGTTGAATATGTCTCTTCTCTGGGCTCTTCAGTTAGGAATGCCTGTTGCCCTGAAGACATTCTACCTTACCCCACCATCCGGAGGGTACAGTCCCTCCATGCACCCCCACCTTCCATGATCCGCTCTGTTCCCATTTCACGGACAGAAGTTCCCCCAGATGATGAACCAGTCTACTGCCCAAGGCCCGTCTACCAGTATAAGCCATATCAGTCCTCCCAGGCCCGCTCAGATTATCATGTAACTCAGCTTCAGCCTTACTTTGAGAATGGACGGGTCCACTACCGTTACAGTCCATACTCCAGCTCCTCAAGCTCCTATTACAGTCCCGACGGAGCCTTGTGTGATGTTGATGCCTATGGCACAGTCCAGCTGAGGCCCCTCCACCGCCTGTCCAATCGTGATTATGCTTTCTACAATCCAAGGCTACAAGGAAAGAACTTGTACAATTATGCTGGTTTGCCTCCACGCCCACGGGCCAACATGACTGGCTATTTCTCTGGTAATGACCACAATGTAGTCAACATGCCCCCCACTGCTGATGTAAAGCACACCTACGCCTCGTGGGACCTCGAGGACATGGAAAAGTACCGCATGCAGTCCATCCGGAGAGAGAGTCGAGCGCGACAAAAGGTGAAAGGGCCCGTCATGTCACAGTACGACAACATGACGCCAGCTGTGCAGGACGACCTGGGAGGCATCTATGTCATCCATCTGCGCAGTAAATCAGATCCTGGGAAAACTGGACTTTTCTCTGTGGCTGAGGGGAAAGAAAGGCGGCACCCAGCCAAGGCTGTCAGTCCTGAGGGGGATGACCGTTGTTTCTACAGGAAGCATCCAGAGCCTGAATTCGACAGAGCCCACCATCATGGGGGGTATGGCAGCACACAGGTAGAAAAGCCATCCCTCCCACAGAAGCAAAGCAGCCTTAGGAACAGAAAGCTTCACGATATGGGTTGTAGCCTCCCAGAGCACAGGGCTCAACAGGAAGCAAGCCATAGGCAATTATGTGAATCAAAAAATGGACCGCCTTATCCCCAGGGAGCTGGCCAGTTAGATTATGGGCCCAAAGGGATGCCAGACACTTGTGAGCCAGGCAGCTACCATAACGCTGGAGGAAAATATGTCACATCAGGGCAGGAGTCTCTAAGAGTGAACCACAAGGAGGTGAGGCTCTCCAAAGATCTCGACCGGCCTCGAGCCAGGCACCCACCTGCCCCTGAGAAACACTCCAGAGACTGCTACAAGGAGGAGGAACACTTCACTCAGTCTATGGTCCCACCCCCCAAACCAGAGAGGAGTCACAGCCTAAAACTCCATCATACCCAGAACCTGGAGAGGGACCCCAGCGCGATATACCAGTATCCGACACACAGCAAGCGCCAGAGCAACATGACTGTTGTGTCCCAGTATGATAACCTGGAGGATTACCACTCCCTGCCCCAGCACCAGCGAGGAGGCTTTGGAGGGGGAGGCATGGGGGCCTATGTGCCCTCTGGCTTTGCCCATCCACAGAGCAGGACATACGCCACAGCATTGGGTCAGGGGGCCTTCCTGCCCACAGAGTTGTCCTTGCCACATGCTGACACACAGATCCATGCAGAATGAGCCCCGGGAGCAATAGAGTTGAAGCAGCCTCTGCTGGACAGTGGACTGTTCTATTTTTTTCAATAACCAAAAAGATTTAAGGGAAAAAAATGCTACAAAACCCCTGACCACATGAAAGAAGCATAATAAAAGTAAACAAGTCCCACCTTCCCCTCCCACTCATTACCGCCTCATCCATCTATAGGCTGTGTTGTTTGTCTTTAAAGAGATCTGGATGGTTGTGAAGTGCTGTGCCGAAAGCCTAGTCAAGAGGTTCTCACACAGACCCTACTCGCTGTACAGGGCTGAGCTGTAAGACTGCCTTTAACTCATTGAATTTAACTTGGACCTTTCTTAGCACTTGCTACCTAGTTCAGAGCAGTTTGCCTCTATTTCCTGGTGGGCTCTGCATTTCCTGTTGTGTTCCCACGCCCCAGTAGGGGGCCATGCGGCCTGCCCAGGTAGATTCTCCACTCTGTTCTGCTTTCATTACCCCTGTCCGTGAAGGAGCCCAGTGTGCTAAGTTAGAGAGAAAATCTCCCTGATCCTTCAGCTGTGTCGTTGAGACTGCTAGCAGCATGGTTGTTAAAGAGTAAAGGAATTAGGATTGTCAGCACTTAGCAGCACATCATTGTGAAATAGCAAGTCCACGCTGAACCATATTCTTAGTCTGTCAGTGTGTACGCTCCTGTCACTACAGAAACATGAGGGGCTGCTTTTAAAGTCCAAGGTCAAGGAACTCTCTGAAAGAAAATAAAGTTCTTATTGTCAGTGAACTCTGTCAGTGTCAGAAAACATCACTAGTGCTTTCAGTGTGCTGCCCACCTGCACATCCCACAAGATTCAGAAAGTTGTAGTACCGATAAAATAGTCACCCTGCTGGTTCTAAATCCAAAACATTCTCAGTAAGAAAAGACTAGCGTGGTTTAGCTGGATAAATGCAGTTCTTAGGGATATAAATGTACATGTTATTCTATCTCTAACCTACAGTCCAGGTTCCCTGGGAGTTTGTAAAACCCCTACAAATCACCTCTTAGGAAACTCCATTGTTCATTGACCCTGAGGACACAGTCCCATCTCAGCAGCTGGCGTTCTGGGAGCCGTATGGTTTGACTCACTTCTGTTGTGTGGTCACAGTCTTTTTACATTTGTCATCTACACCAGCATTTCAGAATAGTTCTTTCTAACTCTCTAGACATGGTAAACATGTGAAATACCTGGGACTTTCTTTTGGAAGTTGCATTCCTTATTGGGCTTGGGACAGGGTACCTCTTTAGCCCAGCTTCCCTCTGTTTCCTAGGCCCATCCCACCCCAGACAGCCAAGACTGATAAGACAGTCCCATGTTTAGAATGAGTTAGATTGGCATTTCATTCCATACGTCATAACAATACTTGAGTTTTGTACATTTGTATCTTTTCATACTCTGTAGGCGACACCACCGGAGATTTCATTCCATTTACTAGATGGTGGCTGCTCTGGCTTTTTAGGATGGGATTATCTTTTATTTAGAGCAAAGGAAGAAATCTTTTAAAATCATGCTGCTGTTACTGCTGTGAAGTTGTGAAAGGTTAGATTTGCAGCAGTCTTTGTAACTGAGTCATATAATTGCATTTTAAGGCTTTATATTTAGAAGTAAAGTTTTAAGAACATGTTTCTATTTACAGATAGTCTGTAAGGCGTTCTTTGTTTCCCAGATTGACCAGAGGGATCCAGTGACGTCTGAAGTAGATACCTGGACCTACACACAAAGGTCTGTGGGAACTCAGGCATCTGCATCCAAAGTGCAGACCCAGCAGACACATAGAATGTCCCGAAACCCGATGGGTGCCTCAGCCTGGCACACAGATGTCTTGGCAGACACTGTTTCCTTTTTCAGCCCATGTCATCTTTTTTGTCAAAGAGGCAACTTACTGCCTCTTGAAGACCACACCAGCCCTGACTGTCATCTTTAGCAGCACAGGTGGAGGGAGAGGCCAGTGTGACCATGAGACAGGTGGCGTCAGGAGCTGCAGGCCTGGCCTGAAGGGAGGTGCTGGAAGGTCCAGACCAACTGAGATTTGTAGATTTGTTTGTCACACAAATTGTTTACTCCTGCAACGAAAGTCTCTTTTATAAACACTAGGGTTAATTCCTTAGAACAATTTCTTTATTAATAACATTCTATGGGTTTGGAAATGTCAGGAAAATATTTTAAATATAGAATAATAATTCAGATTCTTGGTTTAAGTGTGAAAACAAACTTTAGATAAAGTCTAAAGTTACTTACTGTATGTAGCAACAGCCTTAACTTTGGATTCAGCTATTTGAACAACTTTGCCCACACGTTTCTCTAACACTGTGGGGGCAGAAATTGGATGGCAAATCACTGTGAGCCAGGTTACCTCAGTGTCGTCCGCCTTGTGTGTGACTTCACAAACACAGGAACTGAATGTTATTTTCAAGTGTTGGCGTGGAGCATTCTGGTCAAGGAGGTGGAGCTGCCTTACACATTAAACAGAATCTCATCCCACTGGTACATTTGCAGCCATGTCTCCAGATTTTATCTTTTTGGCAAAATTCCACAGTTTGGTTAGACTGAAGTAGATGTTCCTAGATAGCAGGCTAGGAGCTCAGCTATAAGCTCCAGGGGCTTCATGTTCTTACTAATAAATCTAATCTGAGCCTTATTTCTTACTGAATTCAGTTTCTTTTTAAACATACACTCATGTATTTTAAACGCTCGGTTTGGAGAAGTCCCTGGGACAGTCCCCAGGGCAGGGCCTGCACATTTCTTATAATGGTAAAACATTTTTTAAGAGGGAGGGTCAGGTTAGAGAAATATTCCAAGACTAATTCTGTGCAGAGGAGGGACTGCGAAGGTGAGCAGAGGTGGAGAGCCAGTTGTCAGTTTGGAAGCAGTAGTGAGTGCATGGAGAAGGGTCCTGTAAAGTCCATTTCTCTGCTCCAGTCCTGCTGGTCACCCGTTCAGTAAGTTGGCGAAGAGTCACCTGAGCAGAGAGTGCGGGAAAGTAATAAAGAAAGCTGAAGTATGTCAGAAAGTCACTTCCAAATGGTTAGAGGCATGTGATTGTCAGTACTGTGTATTATGGAAATGTCAAGAATGATGTATTTTAATGCGTGCAAGATAATGTTGGTGTGCACAGAGGGTCTTTTTCCTTATCTGATTAGTACTGTTAATGTTCAAAGAATTAAAAATGATTGTTTTACAGTTTAGATTCTGAGATAGCAAAACCTGATTTTCAACCATGACCTGCATGAGAGAAGCATCCTAGAAAGTCTTAGATCATACTTTTGAGTTCTTTAATTTATATAGTGTTTTTTATGTTTTAATATTTTTGTGAACTGGTGTAAATTGTTAATGCATATAAGCTTGTGTATTTTTGTAAATAGTTTTGTGATTTACTTCTTGCCCCCTGTGTAAATATTTACAGTCTCATTTCTTCCAAACTTATTTGAAACTGAGTTGTGGGTTTGGGGTTTTGTTTGTTTCCTTGTTTGGCGTGGGTGGGGGGTGGGGGGGAGAAGGGGTTTTTGTACTTGAGATGGAGATATCTTGTGGTTTAAAGCAAATGTCCCACTGAAAGCAGTTCCAATATCAACAGAATTATTTCAGGTTAAAACAGAGTTTTTGCGTATGTGTCTCCTTTCTGACTTACTCTCAGTTATGATGAAATAGATGGGGTGGTTTATTGGGGTGTTTGGACGAGGTGTTTGTATCACACAGCCTGTTAGGTTAGATGGTATGTCAGTGAGCTGAGTGCGCTTCTGGCCGAACTCCTCTTAGCTGAAACACTCATCTCTAGAGCACAGGCCTTCTGTCTGTTTTCAGAGGCTAAGCAGCTAGTGCCCGGGAGCTTCCCCAAGGGATCTGCTGTCTGCTGCTGCTGCCTGGCACCCAGTATGCAGTCCCCAGAAGGGTGAACTGGCTTCTCAGAAGAGGAGCTGGAGTGAAAGACACATGCTTTCGTGTTCTCACAAAGCATCTTGGACATCCTGTTTTCAGAGTGAGAAAACCAGAAAATAACCACCCCCTAGGCTCAGCTACTGTGGTGACCCTGCATATGGCACACCCAGTGGAAGCAGTGTTTCAGTGAAATGACTTGCTGTAAGTATGAGTAGCGCAGCTCCCAGCAGGCCGATGTTTCTGTGTCAGCAAGACTCGGGGAGAATGGGAGCTTCTCAGTCAACTATCAGATACTGCTCTTCCTCCTGTCGGCTGTAAGTTACAAATCATTCTTGAGCATATTGGGGCCATGCCCCCCTTTTCCAGCATATAGGGAGTTTCTTACGTGGTCTGGGTGCCCCTGGTATCCACTCATCTTGTATATGCCAGAACTCCAGACTAAGCAGCATGATTACGTCTCCAGCAAACTCTCCAGACCTGAGTAGTGTTTCCATGGAAACAGATCAGATGAGGTGACAGAAAAGCCACTTAGGAGAGTCACACTGGGTGTTTCTAGTCTCTGTCATTCCAGCTATTTCATTACCAGATTTCCTTGCTATTGATGAAAATACACGACTTACCTTGCCAAATGTGCATTTATCAGGACTTGATGGCAGATGGCATTGTCACTGTTTGACATTTTCGTCGCTCATGTTGCTCTAGAAAGGGCACATTTTACCACAATGCTAATTCCTCACTATAGTGGAACCTTGGATGTGTGCGGACACTAAGATTAAGACCCTTGCCCACGCTTTCCACTTTGGGAGAACATACTTTGTAAAAAGAATGACACAATTTTCTTTTTTGAAGCTTCACGTGAGTTTAATTTCATAATGCACTTGGAATACACAAGATAGATTTCCCAGTCCCACCCATGGGAATAGATTTCAGATATGAGAAGGGAATGAGGCTATGGCATGCACATATGACATGCACTGTGAAGTGTCTGTCCTTTCTTAGGGACTCAGTATTATAGTCATCCCTGCCTTTCTCTAGGGATTGCATATCTTCAGTGTTTAAGACAGAGCCTTAATTTTTTATTTTAGATATCTTTAAATTATTTATATTCTCTGTTATCTCTCTCTTTCTCTCTCTCTCTCTCTCTCTCTCTCTCTCTCTCTCTCTCTCTCTGTGTGTGTGTGTGTGTGTGTGTGTGTGTGTGTGTGTGTATGTGTATGTAAGCGTGCATGAGTGCATGCGTGTGCATGCCACAGCACAGGTATGAAAGTCAAATGCCAACTTAGGGGAGTCAATTCTTTGCTTCCATCCTGTGAATTCCAGGGATCAAACTCAAACCATCAGGCTTGGCAACAAACTCTTATGCACTGAGCCATCTGGCCAGCCCTATATTCGATATTTTAAAATATTTCCAGAGCATATTTTAAACCACAGACTATGATGCTGGTATACTTCAAAACTAATTATTGCACTGTGATGCAGTGATAACCTTGGGACACGAGAAGCAAGCTGGGATCCAAAGGGTCTTTCAGATGCCTGTATCAGTAAGAGGTCATCAGCCTGTGGCACTCACTATCGAAAGGTAGTGGATGAAGTCTGGAAGAGGAGGGGCCAAGAGGGAAGAAGTTTGTTATATGGAGGACATGTGGTTAGACACACTGCATTTCCCCTGTCAGTAGATTTTCTGCCAGTAGAAAAATCCTAGCTAGAGGCTGGAGGCAACCTGAGTGAACAGTCTGATCCCTAGAGTTCACTGTTCAGACAGCCTGACTAAATTGTTGAGTTCCAGGTATGGTCTGAAAGGTGAATTGTGATCCAGGAAAACAGCCAACACTGACCTCTGGCTTACACACACACACACACACACACCTCTGCATGCACACATGAACACAAAAGTTCTAGTCCACAGAGGACATTTGACAGCCATAGTTACGAGCAAGGGTATTGCACAGATGTACTGGTCCAGGTGTGGTTCATTCAACTGTTTTACACACACCAATTTTTAGAAGAGAAATCTTGAAGTTGCTCAGCTAGTAGTCCTCAAAATGCGGAATCCCTGGTAAACACCTAGAGAGCTGACTAGCTGGTTAACTGCATAGGTCTGGAGTCAGCCTCAGGAACCTGCCTCTCAGTGGGTTCTGGCGTCAAGGCTGAGTGCTAATGAAGGCAGCTCGGTTCACAGGCTGTTGCTCACTGCAGGAACTTGTGTCTACTTCATGGAACTTTATCACATTCTTGGCTCACGCCTTGGTTTCCCATGGTTTTAGGAATACTGAGTGCTAGAGTTTGGATCTGAAATGTACTCTAAAGGCCTGTGTGTGCTTGGTTTCCAGCCTGTTGAATTAGTAGTCAGTGGTGGGACCTTTAAAAAGTAGGGGGCGGGGGAGGGGAGGAGGGGAGGAGGGGAAACTGTAGCCAGTATGTAAAATAAATGAAAAAAAATGTTATTTAGATAAAGTCTATAAACAAGACGTGAGGTCTTGTGGAAGGAAGTTCATGAAGAATGTACTTGAGACAAAGGTGTTCAGATACATGCCTCTTCTTTTGCTACCCGACTCCCAGGAAGCCTACTGGGCCTCTTCTGCTTCGTCATGATGCACTATGGCACTACAGGCCCATGAGCAACCTCGCCGAAGCTATCAAGTCAGACTGGACCTTTCCTTAACGAATTGGGTCTCCTCAAGTGGTTTATCACAGGACTGGGAAGTGTTACACTAGACCCAGGTTTATCTTTTAATGTCTGTGACAGTGACCAAATGTTAAAAAAAAAAAAAAAAGTTAACCCAAACAGCAAAAGACGCTGACTACTACTGGTATTCCCTTGGGTGTGCTTTTGTGGTGAAGTCTTTCCGGTGTGAGGCATTCAGACTGGCCAGGAAGTGCAGGTAGAACAGATTGGCTCTGTAGCCAGTCAGCTGTTTCGAATACTCTGTGTGGAAAGTAGAAAAAGCTCTGGTTAATTGGTGCTGATTTCTTACAGTAATTTGCTTTTTAAAAACTGTGTGTGTGTGTGTGTGTGTGTGTGTGTGTGTGTGTGTGTGTGTGT
>CABHPH010143295.1:57762-67872 GCA_902168325.1 Peromyscus nudipes
GTGTGTGTGTGTGTGTGTGTGTGTGTGTGTGTGTGTGTGTGTGTGTGAATTATGAACAACATGGCAATGTTTTTAAAGCTATAATAACTGCTTGGTGTTCAATAGTGGCAGCCACTGTGCTAAGCATTAAATATCTTATAACTCGTTTATTCTTGAGCCACTGTTCTGTAGATGAAACCAACTGTTAGCCCACTGTCACACAGAAAGCAAGGGGGTAGGGCTGAGACTCAGACTCTGTACTCAGTGTAAAATGGTTTAGGGTTGGCTGACTGAAACCTGACTGCTTCGTACTAATTCTCAGCCACTCATTAAGCTCACTACTTCTACGGCACTTGCTAAGCTGTGGCCTTCTCATCTCTAGATGGGCATAGTAATGGGTAGTATCTACTAAGGGTGACTGTGAGGATTGGGTTATACGTGCCTCTTAAAGGGCGTCCTGGGAGAGCAAGCAGTGAGTAAATTAGCCAGAGTTTACCGTAACCGAGTGTAATGCCACAGCTCAGCTAAAGGGAAGAGGACTGTCCTGTGCTAACACAATTGCTTGTAAGGCTTTAATGCATTTCAGTTGCATTCATTTACAACTTACTTTGAGTCAGTCATAAAGAAAGCAACTGGTGTGCTGTGGGAGTGGCTCTGGGTAAAATGCTGGCTGCACAAATGCAAGGACCTGAGTTCGGATCGCTGGCACCGGGTAAAAGCTGTGCGTGCAGCGAGCACCTGTAATCCTAACAGCGGAGGACATGGGAAGACACGGGGGCCTTGCCTGGTTAACAGTCTAACCAATTATAAACTCCAGGATCGGTGGGGCATTGCCTGGTTAACAGTCTAACCAATTATAAACTCCAGGATCAGTGGGAGATCTTGTCTCAAAAATAAGGTGGAGAGTAACCAAGGTCAATCTAGTGTTGACTTCTGGCCTCCACACACACCCACATAGACAGGTATATGCACGCACATGTACACACACAATTAAAAATGAAGAGCCAGGTATGGTGGTACAGACCTTTAACCCAAGTGCTAAAGAGGCAGAAACAGGTAAATCTCTATGAGTTCAAGGCCAGGTTGATCTATATAGTGAACTCCAGGCCAGTCAGACCTTTATAGTGAGACACTGTCTCTAAGTAAAATAACTGCTGTTATTTTTGCTTGGTTAATAAACTTTGTAAGAAAAGTGTTCTGGTAATTAAATGTGGAAGGCCTAATTTAGTAGTTAAGATGAGACATCACAGTGAGTCTTAGAACATATCTGATAGTGAATACCATTGCTTACTACAGGGTCTTAGTAAATAACTGAAATACTTTTTTAGCTTTCCAGGGAAATCTTTATTTCCTTAGTATTGATGATGTGACTCCTGAACAGTGTCCATGTTCTGTGTCAGAGCTGAGCTGTGTGCCATGGGTCCGATTACCTGTCCATTGAGAGAAACTGTTTCGGGGACCTCAGAACTGTGCCCCTTTGCCAGGGGCACGGCTTTCTTCAGGCACCTTCTAGTACTTCATTTTGGCTCCAGTTGCTCATAGGCTGGTTAACTCTTACCACAGGATGGAAGGAGTCTGTGAATTGCTGGAGAAAAATGCTAGGGAGAAAAATAGATGTGCTGTTTTAGAAAACATGCTATAAAGAGATGGCTTTGCCATCCTCTCCATTCTAAGTTAATAAAATCTGGTGAATAATAAGGGTCTTTCCCATTACCCTTAAATATAGATACGTTCTTCTAGATTTAACAGGGATTAACACAAAATGTTTGTCCAAAAAACAACATGCAGTGGTAGTATTGAGAGTAGCTAATAGCACTAACAGTTGATTGATTGGTTACCATGTACAAGGCTATCCTAATTATTTTGCATATATTAGTATTAAATCATTGGTCTTTCTGACCCAAGAGTTATGTGAACTAGAGTTCTTCAGCACTGTGAGCTGAGGCTCAGCACAGATGGTGTATAATACACCTGAGTCCATCCCGCTGACATTCAATGGGAGTCAAGCCCAGCTGTTGGAGTCCAGAGCCTACGGCTTTTATACGTTTCACTTCTGATCCAAAGTGTGTTTTCAAAGACCAGAAAACCCTGATAGAGGGGTAGCTGGATGACTGAGACTGATGGCAATTACAGGGAACACTGCTGCCCAAGTCTGGATAAGCACTGGAAGCAGAATTCTTAAGCCAGGGTTTAAGGAAGCTGGATGCTGGAGAATATGGTGTGAGTCATTAAAATGCCCCTCAGGGCTGGGGAGGTAGCTCAGTGGTAAAGTGCTTGCTATGCAAGTGTGAGAACTTAAGTTTGAGTCCTTAGAGCCTGTATAGTGCACATCTGGAATCCCAGAGCTTCTATGGTATAGAAGAATACCCAGAAGGCCAAGGGCCAGCTAGCCCGGTATATGCAACTACAAACAACACAGAACCTATCGTAAACAAGGTGGAAGTCGAAAATCAGCACCTGAGATTGTCCTCTGATTTGTTGTGTTAGAATTGTGAGCACACAAATGCACGAATGCATTCCAGAAGCACAGTAAGGTAAGTCATTCTTATGCTCGTTCATTGGGAATGTGCTCTGAGAGCTTGCTTCGTCACGGGAGGCACAAGGTCAGAGCACTGGAACATGAGCTTGGAGCAGCACATGGCACGGCCACCTCTCATCCCATTCTACTCAACACATTCTCCCACTGACCTCTGTAATTGGGAACACAACATCATGTAGAACAATGCTTTGACATCCTGCTGGCAGAGAGCAATGATTAAAACCCAAGACAGGCTGCAGGAGTAATAAGGCTTTGAGCCAAAGACACTGAGGGCAGCATAGGTTAGGGATAGTAGTGTATTTGGCCACTGTAGCTTTTGGTGGTTACTAGATTTTTGAATTGTTTTTTTTTTTTGTCTCTTGCTAAAAAGCTTTTGCTCTGGCTCAAACCCAGTTTCTGAGGGCTGGAGAGATGGCTCTGTAGTTAAGAATCCTGGCTGCTCTTCCAGGGGACCTGTGTTCAGATCCTAGCACTCGTATAGCAGCTCACAACAAACTTCCCTAACAGGTACAAGGGCATCCAGCAGTCTCTGGCTTCCTTGAGCACTTCATACAAATGTGGTACAAGTGTATATGCAGGTGAAACATCTTTTTAAAAAACATTTTTTTTTAATGTGTGTGGATGTTAGCTGTGTATCTACAAGTTTCTGACCATAGATTGGATGAAAGGGGAGCCTTTGGAAATGAAGAAGGTGTCTTGCTCCAGCCCTGGAAAAATGGAGGAAAGACCAATCTTTCCTGCGGGTCAGTCTGAGAGCCAAGTCTGACCACCTTCCCTCTGACCTGTCTCTGCAGTCTCATGGGCCCTTTGCTCTTCCGGAAGCATGTCAGGTTTTCTTCCGCTTAGCCTTTGCCCTGGCTCACCCCTAGATGCTCAGATTGCTCTTTCATGTCATCATGGTTCAGAGTTCACCACCTTAGAGATGGCTTCCTCAATCACCCTGTCTAATGTGCTCTACTACGCTCTCAAGCCCCTTACCTGGCTATTGTCTCATTTTATGTACTATCTTATTCCTCTGGGAGGTGGACTCTTCCAAGGGAGGGATTCTGTCTCATGTTTCTTTTACTATTCCATGCTAATGCCTCTGCAGCTATTGGGAGAATGAATGGGCCCCTTGCAATGCATTAGGAAGAAGATGCTCAGAGGCCTTCACACTGGCAGCTGGAACACAGCAGATCATTTTTAATAGAAAGAATGAATCTCATTTTTTTTGTTTTGTTTTCACATGTTATCAGCACATTGGGACTAATGGTGTTGGTTCCAGAGGGAGGACAAGGCTGAGATTATCTGCAGTCTAACCTCCAGAGTCACCAAACACTGGTAGAGCTACTCATAAAGCCTAATGAAGTGTCTGGAAAGTTGGGAAGAGGAGTTGCTTGGAGGTGAGAAAGACCTCCCAATACACTCCCTACACATCATCTCTGCATGTAGATACTGTAGATCAAGCTCTTTTCTTCAGGCGTAGCAACTGTGAGAGGAGAAAAACCAAGGCTTAGATACTTTTAGCAAACCTAAAACCCATGCACCAAGAAATAATAACATTTAGGAAAAATAAGAATTAACTAGCTCCTGCCTGATCTACTTTGTGTTGTTTGTTTGTTTGTTTGTTTTGTTTGTTTGTTTGTTTGTTTGTTTGAGACAAGGTTTCTCTGCATAGCCCTTGGAACACACTCTGTAGACCAGGCTGGCCTCGAACTCAGAGATCCACCTGCCTCTGCCTCCCATGGGCCACCACTGCCCAGCCTGGTTGATTTACTTTAACAGAACTCCATGGATTTCAGAAGAAATGCCATTGGTGCTACACAGACCCTTATGACATAAACTTCCTGGGACCCGAAGACCTCTTGTTCTCTGATCCCAGGACCCACAAGGAATTTCTGAAAGCAATTGTCCTGACCAGGTTTCGTAGTTACCTGGACCCTGCTAGCAAGCCCATTACTTGCTTGCAAGCTCCTCTTGATGCCACTTAATTTTACTGTAATTATGGTGGGAAGTTATTCTCTTCTATCAATATTTATAACTATTCGGAGGCTGAAAGATATATAGCTCTTTGGCTTTTATGACCCTTCTGAAAAGCTAAACAAACGAGGAGTAGCTTCTGTGAGGCCAGGAAAAAGCTTCCAGTGTTGGTCCCAAAATATTTTACTAGACTAACCACAAATGAGTGATCCAGGATAGTCACTGATGCCATCACTACCATTTAAAGGTTATCTTGGCTCCCTGGGATGATTCCCATTTAATCTTAGAGAATGTGACTGACTATAGTCCAGAAGTTTTCCTATCACCCACCCTCACACCTCCCCAATTCTTAGCAACATACCCAGCTCCCCTGTGTCCCCCACCACAGGAAAAAACAGGAGACTCGAGAAGGTGGGATAAGCATAAGAGTCACGGTGTGTACATAGCTCTCAGAACAAAAGGATTCTGCCTGTTTGTGAGGGACCCTAAGTGGTAGAAGCAATCAGAAGTGACTGTTCAAACTGGGGCTATTGCTCTGTGGCCCCGCGCTTACCAGGAGCTAACTGCCTGCTGCACGGTGAATGAATGCACTGTGTCCCTCCTGGAGAATTCTTCCTTCTTAGTTCAGCCCCTGACACACACACTAAATCCAAGCTCTTCAGTCTGGCCTAGAGGATCTGCCTCTGGTTCATCTCCTCTTTCAAATTCCTGGTACAAGCCATGGGAGGCTGCCCCTTCACAGAGAACTGATACTACCAGAGAGCCTCCATGGATTGCCCAATTTGAGGTGTCCATTTGATCCCATAGCCTTCTTAATTCTCTAAATACCGATTCTCAGAAGTTATTTACTGAGTTACTGATTGTGTCTATTTCTTTGTAAGCTCCATGGGAGCTTGACACAAAGTAAAATGCCCTTAGTCACAAACAAGCAGCCTGTTCAAATGTGCTTACTTTTAGGAGCCCACTAGAGGGTGCTGTCAGCATACTTTTTATTCAGAAGGGTCCTGATTACTGGTGTCGTGTAGCTTATGATTGAACAGGTGATTCAACGGCTGATTTTCTGGGTCCTTATCTTTACTCCACTTTTATAAGAGCGGTTTCTAAAAGCAATGGCCCTGCAGAAAATACTGGGAGATGAGAAATGATTGCTGATAAGCACTGTTTTGGAACTAGCCCTAAAACTGCAATGAGGGACCCTGTGAGTTCCAAGGACCCGTCCATGTATTTAAGTTCCTAAGTGTCCTTTATTGCTACATTTTATAAAATTGCATAAAACATCCAGACTTCAGCTTCTTTGGTTTTATATGCTCTTTCAGACAGGGCTCTTAAAGCCTCAGCAGCATTTGCAAACCTGGATGCACACCAGAATCCTTGCAGGGATTGTTAAAAGGCAAATGTCTGCGCTTGCTCTGCTGAACTAGTCTCTTCATGGACCACAGAGGCTGCATTATTAATAGGACCTCCTAGGGAATTCTTTTCCCCCATAACTTAGGAGCCGTTTTCCTGGAGAAAATCTTTTCCCCAAGGCTCCCTTTTAATATCTGCCAGGCCTGGACTTTACAAGCCTACGTTTTGTACAGCATTACCCAAACTTCGTTTCAAAGAACTTTATTATCCCTGCAAGTGTCCCCAGTCCTCCAGAAGATGGCATGATCATAGATTAAACAAGTGAGTTTGCTCATCCTATTGGATCACAGAACACTTGGTCCATAGGCTGTTTCCCCAGAATACGTTTCTGGGAAGGCTTTATAGTCACAAAGAATCTAGACTAAATGTCAGGAAACTTTGCTTTTAGCCACACTCCTTATTCATAATCATGTGACTAGTTATACTATTCAACTCCACATTAAACTTGAGGGAGATGACCCCATGACAGAGAACTCGCCCCTTTCTATAGCTTCCATGGTTGTCTCTGTAAAGAGGAAAGCTGACCTGCAGCCATGATGCCTCAGAGCCACCCAGGAACAAAGGAAGGGACCTGTGAGAAGAAGCTCTGAAAAAGGTAGGATGCTGCCTCAGTCTGTTCTGTTACTGTAATGCAACACCAGAGACTGGGTGCTTTAGGAAGAACAGAAATTTATTTGCTATCTTGGGAAACTAGGAGTGTGCCATGAGGGCTAGCCCATGTTGGAAAGCAGGAAGGTAGGTGGGTGTGTCCTGAAGAGAAGAAATAGGAGAGCCTTGCTTTATAACAACCCACCCTGTCAGGAATCCAGACCCCCCGAGGAACTGAGCGATCTCCCAGAGATCTCAGTGATCCCTCAGGAGGGTAGATTTTTCTGCTCCTCTTGGCAGGCTCCGCCGCCTCCATGTGTACACCGGGCACCAGGCCTCAACTTGAGTTTTGTTAAGGTAATCTGTACTCAAACCATAGACCATTTAAGTGAAAGGTGTGTCCAGTGGATGTGAAAATTGGACTATTAGCTCCATAGAACTAGGCATTTCCAAACAGGGACAGCATCCATGGGCAACACAGTTTCCCTGTAACATAGATAATTCGTTTTAAAAGTCAAATCAGATCACAAGTCTCATAGTAAAACAGCAGCACCCATTCATTAACCCGGCGTCTGCTGCCTGGGGTGGGCTTTTTTCTTCTGGGCACTGTTCCTGGTGTTTACAACCCATTTCTAAACACTGCTGGTTCTGAACTTTCCCATTTAGATATTTGGTGAGTCTCTGGTAAGTGACATGAAACTGATACTCTGCTGGCACCAAGTCAGGGCCCAGCCATACACAGTCACTGTGTTGGCCAGCTTCTGTTGCCAATCAACTTATGAAGAAGACAGTCGTGTTTTAGCGCACAGGATCAGATCTCCGTCAGGATCAGGTCAGGACTGATTTGCTCTGTTGCTCTGAACCTGTGTAGAGGCGGCACATCACAGTGAGGGTCTGTGATGGGGGGCATCGGCCTCCACCTGATGGCTGAGCTAAAGCTGGGAAAGTGAGAAACAGGAGTCTCATGGTTTAATTCCCTACAGCCTCCCCAAAGCACCAAACGAGGGGCCCAGCCTGTAACACATGGACCTTGGGTCCAGGACACAGCAGATCCAAAGTGTCACACACCCCTACACACACACACACACACACACACACACACACACACACACACACCATGCAGCCCAACATCTGACTTTCCCATCTCTGTTTTCCTATTCATGGCACTGTACAAACCCTTTAATCAGCGTTCCATGTTTCCTGTGTGCCTATTGCCTCGCCCTCAGCAAGTCTGTGCAACGGTACATTTCCTGTCAGTATTATCGTTCTCATTTCTTCCTGCTCCTCTCTTCAGTGGCCACTGATGGAGAGATGGAGAGCCCTGCCTGCCTGTCCCGAGGCTCGGATCCAGACTGAAGCCCTCCAGGCTCGCTTCACTGAGACCTGTAGTGGCAGGCTGCAAGCTTGGCAGGCTGCAAGCCCTTGCTTCCTTGACATGTTCTCTTCTGTGTCGGGTCACCCCCTCTTTCTAGTGGAAAAGGTGCTGAGGAAGTAAGGCAGCAGCCGTGTGTGTCTGAAGATATTTTTTCCGACTCTTACACTTCTGGAAAGTTTGGCTTCCTTTAGAATTCAAAGTGAAAGCCAGTTTCCCTCAGAGTTCTGATGGCACTGCCTTTGTCTCCCAAGGCAGATGTTAAGTCTGATGCTGTCTGGTTTTCTGATCCTTGTGTAAAGCTTCTCTGGGAGGATGCCCGACTCCTTTCTTCGTGGAGCTGTGAATGTTGATGCTGCTGCATCATGCTGTGAGTTACTCTGCACTCATCTGCAGGCACCCGGTGGGTGGTCCTTCCAGTCTGCAACCATGGCTTTCCAGTTCTGGGGGCGGGAACATTCTTCATTTGGTGTTTTCTTCTCAATGAAAAAGGAACCTCTATCAACACCTATCATTGAAATTGGTAACTGTTGGCTTGATTCTCACTCTTTTCTCTCCAATCATTCTCCTTTGACATTTTGTTTACTTTCTCTTCATTTTCTCATTAAAAAAAAATCCATGCACATTTTCTTCTTTCTATTTTGAATGTCTAAGAGTTACTTCTCATTCTTTGAATGTTCCTTTCTTTTTTCTTTTTTCTTTTTCTAGTTGTTTTATTGAAGACTGGATGGCTGGCATGGAGCTAAACAATCCTCCTGCATCCCCTCCTCATGCTAGGATGACAAGTCCCACCTCACCCAGAACTTGTTCCCTTCTTTATGTTTCCACGTCTTTCTGTTTGCCATGGACTCAAGAGGACTTACTGTTGAGCATAAGATGGTCCCGGTGTTACTGTTTCTGTTTCGTTCCTTTCCCTTTCATTTCCTTCCCTCTGTGAGTTTTATTTATTGATTTTACTTTACAGGTGGGAGTGTTTTACCTGCATGTATGTCTGTGCACCATGTGGGTGCCTGGGACCCACTGGGATCAGAACTGGGGCTCAGAGACCATGGAACTGGAGTTAGAAGGCTGCTGGGAACCAAACCCAGGCCTTCTGCAGGAAAGACAAGCACTTTTAACTACTGAGCCACCTATCCAGTCCCTTTATCTATGTCTGTTTTCCCCCCCTGGTCTTTATGCTAGACCTTTCCTCACACTCCTGTCATGGTTGGTCATTTAAATTTGAATAAAATGTTTGTGTGCACACAGAAGCACACATGTGTATGTGGTGATATTTTATTTGTGCTCTAACAAATAAAGCTTGCCTGGGGATCAGAGGAAAAAGCCAGCCACTATATTAAATATAGAGGTCAGGCAATGGTAGCACACGCCTTTAATCCTAGAGTTTGGGAGGGAGAGATTCATTCGGATCTCTGTGAGTTCAAGGCCACACTGGGAGCAGATCCAGGTGTGGTGGCACACACCTTTAATCCCAGCACTAATTAACCATGGAGGTCTGGAGGTCTATACAGACAAACAGGAAGTGATAGAGCTGGGCAGATAGAGGAAGTGATGTATCTGAGCAGATAGAGGAAGTGAGATGGCAGGGCACAGAAAGGTATATAGGTGTGAGTACACAGGAAGTAGCTCTCTCTTGGGCTGAGGATTTTCTAGTGGTAAGAACGTGTAGCTGGCTTGTTCTATTCCTCTCAGCTTTCACTCCAATATCTGGCTCGGCGGTTTTTTGTTTGTTTGTTTGTTTTTGTTTTTTATTTTTTTATTAATAAGACCATTTAGCAATTTGTGTTGCACATGTGCTGACTGGAAGGCGTGATAAAGGCAAGACTGAGTAGCCAATGGGTGTTGTGGTAGTGAGAACAGTGTTCCTCCAAAGATGTGTATACTGTAATCCCCAGAGCCTTTAAGTACGTAGGTTATGGGACAGAGGGAAAGTCAAGTTGCAAGGCACTCCACCTAAAATAGGGAGCTTATCTGTGGGTCCAGCGTCTAGTCCTGAGTGTCATTCAAAGTGGAGGAGGGGGCAGAAGAGGAGTGGAAGAAGGGACATGAAGTGGCAGCTGGTCCTAGAGAAATGATGGAGAAGGACTCATCTCACTGGCTTGAAGAATGGAGGAAGGTTGCATGCACCAGGAAAGTGGGCAGCACCTGGAAACTGGAAAGGCAAGAAAATCAGTTGTCTCTTAGACGGCCCGGAACCAACAGCCATGCTGACAGCTTGATTCTGTCCCATGGGATTCACTCAGGCTGCACTTGTGAGGTCGGGACT
>CABHPH010143296.1:6915-46397 GCA_902168325.1 Peromyscus nudipes
TGTGTGTGTGTGTGTGTGTGTGTGTGTGTGTGTGTGTGTGTGTGTAATTACAGTGTTACCTTTGTGCTGATCCTCAGACTTTGGGTGTTTTCCTATTTCTTCCTTCCCTTTATTTTTTATTATTTCTACTTATCCATTTGTCTAACTAATATTTACAGAGTGAAAATATTTTAAGCGGTTAAATGTATCATGTTATATCTCTAATATAAATATAAATAAAAATTTCTTTAAAAGTTAAATTGTAGGTCTAACAACTATAATGAGGCAATTTTTTTTCATTTGCTAGATATTTGATGGGACCATTCTGCTTTTGTATTGATCCTAATTATATTCTAATTCTTTTTGTCATCAAATGCCTGGGTTTCCAAACTTCTTGGACATCACTATGTTAGGCAGCTACCAGAAAATGTGAATGATTATTTTTTAGAAAACAAAGCTGTGAATGAATGGGGTGCCTATACACTAGGAAAAATGGGGCAGCAATCAACACATGAATAATGACCACAGCTGAGCTGGCACAAATATGGACAAGCCAGCTGAAGTATGGCTACAATTGGACTGAGTTGGCATTAGGTCCATTTTCATAATGGCATTTGGACCACATTTCATTTCTTCTGGTAACCCGCTTCCACCTGCATTTGTCATCCCTATTGCAGCCTCCTGACAAACTCTTTGTGAGGTGAACTTGTCATAGTGATCTGAGTGAAAAGAAGCAGATAATATGCCTTCTGTTCACAATGGTTACAGGGAACATACTTTGTGTGTGACAATGGGGGGAGTGGAGCAGGGGAAGAATGACCTACCTGATATTACATACCAAGACAATAGCCAGCAAATGAGAAGAGACAATTAAGTCATTCTAGGATCAAATGGATTTGAATGTAACTCAACATCAGGTGGGATACTAGTGATGGCATGGTGAGCAAAGCAAGCCACTGAGAAGGAACCGAGTTAAACGCACATAAGTGACTTGAGTCTGTGATGCAAAGACTGAGACAAGACCACCAGGTTTGAATCTGTCGAGAAAGGGCACACCATAGAGCATTTGTGTTCTTCTGCATAGCCAGTTATTGCTGAGCACATGTGAGTACAGAGATGCTTTTCAGTAGTGAACAAACAGGAGAGGACAAAACAGGCCAACATGTTTCCAATTTAATCCTCAAGAATGCAGTTGGAGATATTTGAAGAATATTTATTTATAGGTGTTACTGAAATGATAAGGCAACTTTTCTGAAGTAAGCCTGCCCCATAAATCCATCTTCTAGTAAGAACTTCTCAAGACAACCAACTTGAATTTTACCTTGTACTTTGTCATGAGTAATATTCCAAAACTGTGTTCCAAGTAGGGCAGTAGCCCCAGCAGAGTCTAACCCAGGTAAAACCAGCAATAGTCACAAGCAAATATTATATGATATGCTATGATCAATGTTCCAAAAGAGCCTGTGGCTTAAAACCAGATGCCCAGACATAAGTTGTTTGTGGAGTTTTGTTCAGGAAGTATTTCCAAGAGTCTGTCCTTAAGCTGGTGAGATGGTTCACTGAGTAATGGAATTTGCTTCCAAGCCTGAGGACCTGAATTCGATCTCCAGAACCCACATGGTAGCAGGAGAGAACTGACTCTTAAAAGATGTCACCTGACTGCACGTATACACACGCACGCACATACACAATAAAATATAGCAATTTTTAATTGTTAAAAAGGAAATTAACAATATTGGTCATTAACGTGGTTCGGAACCAATGAAAACAGCAAGAGACAGAAAAGAACTTGCATCAACACATAAGAAAAGAGAGAATGGCACTAAAGACAAGTAGTTTAGTAAGCAACATTTTTATTCATCTTAGTTAGATTTTAAGCTGCTTTTTGTATTTGGAAATTTTTAAAAAGAAAAGCAAATGAAGTCCACTTCAATGTTCACTAGTATAAAAGGAAAAATATTTCATGTTTTACTTGTTTTCTTTTGTTGTTACATTTTTTGTTCATTAAAAAAATGAAAATTTTTTAAAATGTATAGTCTGTTTGTGTTTGGATGATTCAAATATGAAAAGGAAGATTCTTCCTCTTAATTGCCTTTGTAATATGAGGATGTATTAGTACAAAGTTGTAAAATATATGCTGTATAAAAATTTAAAAAAGGAAATTAATATTCATTTAATAAATCTCAGGGAAGAGGGGGCTAACACTTTTGCTGTTCTGGACGAATGTAAACTGAAGAGATAGAAAAAAAAAATTAGTTTTGCCCATTTGCTAGGCCCATTCCAATTTGGGGATATTCTCTTAAACCCGGTTTCAGAGAACTGAAATAAAAGATGAGGAAGGAGACAAGACTGGTATTCATGTGTCTATGAGCTATTGGTGAGTGACAAGGAGGGGTGGGAGCATGGCAGTTTGGGTGTGTGTGGAAAATGATACAAGAGTGTGTACGGGACAGCTACTCTTCAACTAGCATCCATGATCGCAAGCTGTAGCAGTATTGACTGACTCTTTTGTAAAGAGAAATGGTGTTTGTCCTATAAACTGTATTAGAAATGGTGTTTGCCAGATAAACTTTGTTAGTAACTGTTGCTTCAGAGTGCTCATCACACCCCGGAGTCTATACTGACTATGTTTCAGAGTCAAAACTACAATGGAGGGGAACTGTGTTAGAATTTGACTGACTGAATAAGCCATGTGTTTGGGTGGCTGTGGACAATATTGGATTCTGGAAATATATGCAGAAAGGCTTTTAGAAAATTATAAGTCTTTCTCATTTTATATTGGCTCTGATGAGGTGCATCCTGAGTCATTCATGTTGCTGTAACAAAATTCCTGAGACAGAATAGTGCATAGAAAAAGGAGTTTGTTTACCTCATTTGGAAACGTATTGTATGGAGCTGGCAGGTACTTGTATCTGATGAGGGCCTCATATGTGCTTGTAGCATGGTAAGAGAGTGCAAGTGAGTCAGAGGAATTTACTTTTTATAACAAATTACACTTACAGTGAGAACCTATTAATTCATGGACCCATTTATCTGGCCACAACTCCTTTAAGCCATTCATGAAGACAGAAACCTTACAACCAAGTTGCCACTTGAAAATCCCATTTGCCTGCACATATCAATACCCTATCATGGAAATTAACTTTTAACCTGAGTTTTGGTGAATACGCTCAAGTCTTAACAAGATCGTTTGCTGCTGGTAAGATTTACAGCATCTTGGACTTAACCATTTCCAATACATTTTTTACTTTGTTTCTTGTCCCCTTGAAATATTTATTGCTTACCATTCTATATTTTTTTTCCTGTGACCTCTCCTCAAAACCAGAGAGATTGGCACAGGCTTTATCAGTTGTACCAGCTCTTGATTTCTTCCATGATATCCAAGTAGAGGCTTCTGGGTTCTGATAGAGAGACACTTCTGGTAGCTAAGTAACCTCCTGATTCAGTCCTGATGACCAACATAATAAGGCTTACAAAACATATACAAAAGCCTCATATGTGGAAGGCACAGCCAAGGTCATTTCCATAGAATGAAGCTGCATTCACCTTAGACACCTGTTTTCAGTTCAGTCAGAGTTTCACAAGATCCTTCAAGCTGTTAAGATTCTATGTTAGGATTCACACCCATATATTCTTCAGAGACACCATGCACTTGGAAACTCATGGTGCATTTCCTTCTAGAATCCTGTCCAGTTTTTCTTGTTTCATTTAGAAATTTCTCTCAGAGACCAGTAAAAAACAAAGGCCTGAGCAGACGGCAAACTTGGAACATGTCTGTCAAAATATCTGAGCAGGATTCATTGTGATGGAATGAGGGTCCACTCTTCTTTGTTCTTCTTGGCTTTGCCTTTCGCTGAGGTACAGTTTTGTGCAACTAGAGTCAATCAGAATATCTAATTGAAATAAGAACTCAACAAAAAAGTTCAAGTTCAAAGAAGGGGACACACTGAAATTTGATTAGTGAGAAAAAATCTCCAAAAAACAGAAGGCAAAATTATTCTTTGTTTTAGCTTTGTTTAGCTTATGTTTCTTTAATCTTGCCACAAAGCTCTTTATATGTTTGTTTGTTTGTTTGTTTGTTTTGCCAAGTTCAATGCCAACCCTAAGAAATGCATTGCACCCTCACCCCACTCTACAGAGCCACTGTCTCTGGTATAGGATTTCGTTCTTTCTCAACTGTTCTTATACCTAGCTAGTTTGCTGATTGTTTTATTCTGAATTTTGGAAGAGCTGCAGAGGAGACTATCAATGTCAGTAAACTACTGCCCAGGAACCATCCAAAGATGTCGCTGTGTACATTGGCTGCAAAGGGAGTTCTCCAGCCTTCCCTTCCATTCTTCCATTTCACTATGGACAAGTTGAACTCTTGAGATTCCATATACTAATGAAGTTGTATGGCTAAATATAAATGATAGGAAGTGAGCTACCAATGCCCTCACTAGTTAAAGGAAACTTTTATCTATAGGTTTATTTTTGTTGTCGTTTTAAATTTCATGCAGAAGGTGCCAAACTTAGAATCAGGCAGTATCATGACAAGCAATTATAACAGTTTTCCCAGTTCTGCTCACTGCTATGCAGAGCTTGTCTACAATTCTATTAGAAACACAACCTTCTCATCTAAAATGTTTTATTTTTTAATTTCTTTGTCTTATACTTCTAAATGAAATCTGTTTATCTTTCCTTGAATTACATGATCAAAAATCAAAGTTAAGCATTTCTACCTACAGATGTATTTCTCTGTGTCTCTAAGGGTAAATAGAAATATTTTCAAAATATTACATGAGATATGAAGTTTTTTCCCTTTAGAAGCCAAATCTTATTATTTATTTTAAGCATTCAAGCCATAAAACTTCATTTTATTGACTAGAAAATCACTTAATAGGCAACTAATTTAAGACACTGCCTAAATCTACAGCTTTTTATTACTGTGAAAAGTTTTAAAATACTATAATGTCAATTAGTTATCTAATCATCTTACTTACTTATTATATATATATATTGATATATCATTTATGTATAAGAATTTATCATGTAAAATACAATGCTGATTTATATAAGTAAATAAGAACTATGCCGAAAGTCTCATAAAAAGTACTTAACAGCATTATCTTACTAATCTTAGGTTAAATAATGCAATTAAATTCCTGCTAGAGACACCTTCTCATAGAAACAAGCATTTTGATGTTAATTTCCATTCATAAAATATTAATAGATTCCCCTAATAAGTACCATATACTTATCTGGCAATGTCAGAATAAATAAAGCATATAGAAATATTTGATGAATAGTTTTGAAAAAGAGGAGAATCACTTAACAACCAAATCTACACAGGAAGTATGCACTGGTCAGCACAAGTGAGGGTATCCATCTAATAGTGTACAACAGCAGGAGTCATGGAAAGACTTTTTCCTTGTTATGGTGCCTGGTGTTGCTATTGAAATGCAAACACTAAACCAGGAGAAGCAGAGCGAGAGAAACCTCAAGAGGTTAAGGACAGTGGGTTGTGTCCAGGGAACTATTCTTTTAAGTCAATTGAGAAACTTGAGATCAGTCACAGGTGTCAGATTTTACATGAAGATTTGGGGTGAGGGTGTTTGAGGAGTATGGCGGATGGTTGATTGATTGATGCCTGATGGAAGGGTGCTGGAATAGCCATCATCAAATGTTGGAGTAATCTAAGGATAAGTTACAATGACAGAGTTTGGGGCAGAATGTTCCCATGGACTGACATACATACCTTTGAATTGGTTACTTTGAGATATTTGCTTATAAGCAGCATTGAAAAATAGTCATGACTGAAGGCCAGAACTTGTAACCATGTACTACATTTTGAGGACTAGGCAAGCAGCTCTAGAGGGACTTTCATATCGAGAAGCATTTTGAGAGAAAAAAATCAGCAATATGTAATATTAAATTAAAGATAAGTAGAGAGATGCAGAAACGGATTAAGAACCCACTTCTAATAATATGAGTGGCTCTGCTTCTAATGGACAGATTGGGAGGAACAGAGATTCAGTAATTAACTCTATCCCTGACTGACACACAGCATGGCTGGATGAGTTATTGTTGGATGGCTTCCATTTATTTTCAACTATCTTTTCCTTCTGAATGATTCAAGGCCTTTTTGTTGTCTTTTTAACAGAATTATACTACATATGTGGTAACATACAGTTTTATTGTGGCTACATAATTATCTTCAATGTGGGAAAAGTATTTAACTGTAAATTTATTTGCATACAGTTCCTATTATGTCTTCCAAAGTGAGCATAACTACGTCACCAGCTCTTGACCCAAGATGTAGAATGTATTACCCATCCTATCCTGAAGAAACAATCCCATCCTGGTATTTTTTAAAGTTAAGGCAAAGAACAACTTTCTGTAAATATGATATTCCCTAGGCTGCCCAGCATTTTTGGCAAGAACTAAAAATTGATGAAACTGAAATTTAATTTGGCAGCAGCACAAAGGCAGGAGATTTATTGACATTGTTAATACAGCATGTGGCAAAGATCATATCTCAAAGAATCAAGGGTCATGCAGTTAGCACATGAATGAACAACAGAGTGGACCCAACTTGCCAGTTTTATGAAAGGATTTGTTCCTCATTAATAATTTTCAAGGAGCGATTTTGACTTTCACTATTTAAAAAATTTATCCCTATTTCCCCACCTTTTATTGAGGTAAAATGCTAAGTTACAGCCACAATCAGCCTGTGATTGACAGCACTTGCTCATTGTCTTTGCCCCTGCAACTTTGTACTTTTGCATTTGGTCTTGACCATGATGGCATCACTTCAGTTCTGTGTATGGCTAATGTGACACATATTGGTGCCACATGCTGTGCAGTGCCACCAAAGGCAAGAGGCATTGTCCCATCCCTCAGAGTGGAGAAAAGGTATTTCAAAGTTGTGTTTGTTAGCTGTGACACCCCTACAGACTGTAGAGCCATTGGTAATATGACAAACTATAGGGACACCTATTCTTGCTGAGTTTGAATAGAAGTACCTTCACTTCTAGTGGCCTTTGACTCTATAAAGCAAGAAAGAGTACTAACTTCATTCAGATAAGACAAATATAAATATAAGAACTTGAAAGAAATGGGCTTAAATGAACGTTCTACAGACAATAATGAAACACAGACAGTAACATTTCTCGGAGGGAATGGCAGGGAAGAGATGAATTCAAAATCTGATTAAATTTTAGGAATTATATTTTTTAAAATTTTTACTCCCTACTTTCTTAGTTTGTCTTTGAAATATTTCGTTAAATAAATATGAAAACAATCAAAGCCAAAATGATAACAGATTGTCATAGCTTCATTACAATGGCTTTTATTTCTAACTGCAGACTTTAAATCTTCAATAGTTTTATAGCAATATTGAGCAGAGAGATTGGCTTTAGACATTTTTGTCACCATATACACAATGTCCTTTATCATGATGTCCCATGCCAAAGTGATACATTTCTTACAGTGAATGAACCTGTATAGTCAGGTTACTCGAAGTCTATTTTACCATTCACTATCAGGATTGCCCAGTCTTTGAATGGATTACTTTATATTTGCAAAATTTTTAGATTATTATGTTATTGCTGTATTTGATTTAATAAGAATAGTGATGCGTATTATAGTAGATTGTGTCAGAAATAATGAAACTAAATATCTTGTGGCCACATTCTTAACTAATAATGTGCCATTGGAATTCTGGGTTATCTTTCTACCATATGTTAGTCTGTGAAAACATCTAAAGAGAAAAACATCAGTCTATGTCTGTGTACTTATTACACATTGAGTATACTGGTAAATCATTCACTTGTGTTATATTAAGGCTGATATTGCTTTCTTTTATAAGATGCTATTTTTGATTATGTGCATACATGTGTGTCTGTGTCAGATATCTGTACAAGAGTGGGATTTTCTGCAGAGGCAAATGAGTGTGTTGGATCCCAAGGAAACGAAACTACAGGTGGTTGCAGGCCTGTGTGAGTGCAGACGATCAGACGCAGGTTCACTGTGGGAGCACTATGTACACTTAACTTCTGAGCTCTAACCCCTAATGCTAACATTTCTGTAAATTAAATTATAGTTTTGTATATGAAATCATGTCACAAAATCTCAAGTGATTGGTTTCAAATGCATGTCCCAATTCCTGAGGAGCATATTGCCTCTTAGGTCAGTTCACAGGTGGCTAACATATCTTTTTTTTTTATTGGGAACGTCATGTCAAATATAATTGTCCAGCTTAATGAAAATAAAGCTTTCTAGAAAATTTTCAGAAGCTCATTGACATCCTGTTTGGATTATGTAGTATGGATGTGGAGAAGATATCTTAAGTAAAGCTGACTCTACATGTTGACACTTGGATATCCTAACCACCAATAAGATTATCAAAATGATGCTAGTCAGTCTGAAAAATACTCTGTCTTCACACACTTCAAAGCTGCCTCTGTTGATGGAGATAAATAAGTACACAATACATAACTGAAACGAGCTCTTTAGCTGTGGTTTACATGTTTGTATCTAGTGATCCCTGATAAAATTAGAAGCTGTGCTATAAAACCCACAGCAATAAAGCCTATAAATGCATTTACTAAGGACTTGATGTTCACATTTAGGAAACAGTCTCTGGGGCTGAGTAGGTTGAGTATTGGCAGAGTATCTACTGAGCCTATGAGCAGCTCCAGGTTTGATTCCAAGCAGAAAGAGAGAGGAAGTTAGAGAACTGGGAGGTAGGGAATACAGGATACTCCCACAAAGAGATTTCTCCTTCTCTCCAGGTTCATAAGCTGATCAAACTAATTAATAGAATGACTAAAGGTAAAGGATCTACTTAACAGTCTTTAACAAGGTCCCACTGCTTCATCTGGCTCAATTGGAGTCTACACAGGTCTTATATTTCTTGGCAATATCTAAACCGTTCATTTTTGGCAAGCATGGAGTGTGTCACTAATTAATGTCAATTGTGATTACAAAATGGTGAGTCTGGTGGTAAAATAATAATCAGGCCTGAACCAAATTCTGCATCTCAGGATCACTTTCAGCCATTGCTGTTCGATTCAAGCGTGATCTTTGTCATCATTTGCTGTTATTTTTTGCCTTCTTGGCACTAGCATGCTGTCACCCTTAGTTTATACATAAGTAGCTGTGTTGAGGACAGTGGATCAGATGGTGAAAGTTCCCCATTTGGTGAGTGCTTGAGGTTAAGTGAAGGATAGCGGTGACTTTGCATTCATCATCTGTTATTTTGTGATTAGTTCTTGTCACTCCAACTTCCAGACATACATTCATAGACACTATCACACTTGTATAAGATCACACACCTACCTCACTGCCCCCTAATGTCTTGTATCTCACCTTTCAGGATACAGAACATGGATCTCAGCCACACTATTATATTTTAGAATATAGATTTTAGATTAGGCAAAGGGTGGTTTGTGGTCAGCTTCCACCTCTTACTAGACTTCTGTGGGCAATGTAGTTAGTTGCTGTGTGTTATGATTTTCACACCTTTATCCGTAGTTTTATAACTAGCAGTAACAGATTTACTGAAGTCGTATGAGAAAAATGTAAAATAATAGATGCCTAGAAACCACATGAGCATCTAAAAAATCCTTAGTGCTAAAGACCTCCTCTGTTCTCTCCCAGATTCCTCTACTCAGAGCTTTTGCCCTTGTGCCTACAATGAGCTTACACATGAGTGCTAGAGAATTTACGAGACTCTTTCATTTCTGTGATCTATGGACATGATCATGTCTGTATGCTAAAGGAATGGCCAATTCATAAAAAAACAAATGTCAGTCTTTTCTGGAGACTGATACTGACACTAATGGGACCAGTAGTTGAAACAATGTTTCTCAGAGTCACCTGATGCCTGCTTTGGTGACTCCTGGAAAGAACCCAAATAAAAGTGTAAAACGTTTTATTCCAGATTAATTTCTCATGATTCTGAAAATGGAAGGCATACTTAAAGATAACATGGATTAATAAATGCATGTGAATCTGAGGAGTGAAGTGAATCTTTACCCTCTGAGACCAGGTTATCCCTCACAAATTAATAATTTGACATTTTTTTCATTTAGATACAGAAAAAAAGAATATAAAGGAAAATATAAACTAAATTTTTTGTTTTTGAGACAGGGTTTCTCCAAGTTGTTTTGGTGCCTCTGCTGCATCTCGCTCTAGACCAGGCTGACCTCGAACTCACAGAGATCTGCCTGACTCTGCCTCCTGAGTGCTGGGATTAAAGGCATGTGCCACTGCTGCCCGGCAATAATTTTATTTAAACATTATGTTATGGATCTTCTGAGTACTTAGATCCTTCCAGGAGACTATCTTGTAAGGCTTTTGACAATAAATCTGCTGTAAAGGTTGCTCTCCTGCATTCATGACCAGGAAGTTCCATGTATGAATGAATGCCTGTTGCATTTGGTTAAGAGACTCCAAGACAATTCCAGATAAATGTGGGAACATTGTCAAAAGTAACTTCTCCCTTTTAAAACCATAAAGTGCTTCCTAGGTGACTACAGGGGCAATTAGGTGATTGGCTACTTCTCTGTAAGAGTTACCAGCTTTAATATCAGTTGAGAACCAGGAATGACAAAAATATCTGACAGCCAACATGGGTGGAAACCGAGACTGAGAGACTATCATGGATATCTGACTTGTATGTGACAACGGAATGTGTCACAACCTGACTTCCTGTCTTATGCAGATGAGAAAACAGAGGCTCAGTGTGAGTGATGGTGAGAATGGACAAGCCTGCAGGTGCAGTTCTGGAGGAAAATATTCTCATCCATACACCTTGCTTTCTATCTTTATTTATGCCCCTATTTTTAAGGTGCACTGTCATTGTATTCTTAAAGAAGCAATATTGATATTTACATCCCTATTACAAAAAGACAGTAGCTTTGGGAATAAATAGAAAAGAAATTACTTGGATCAATGCCAAGGAAAAATAATTCTCCCAGTTATTGTACATTGTAAATTTTGGTCATTGGAGATAACATCTAAGCCTTCTTTATTCAGGGGATTCTCTATTTTATTTCTTACTTTAAAAAAAAGGCTGAAGTTATTTTGCTGTAAAATAACTTCACCACAAAAATGTAATATTCCAATATCAGTAGCTTTTGATAATGGAATCAGTTACAACCTAAGTTATCTCTTATTGTCAAATTTTGGGTTACTATGGGAATAGATCATGTTTTCTATCCATCAGCACTTAGTTAATTAATGAACAAAATAGGATTTTAACACAAACTGCGTTAAAAAAAAAACACAGTCTGGACTCAGGCAATTCAAGTGTTTGCTGCTGTGGTGAATGTCATGGTAGAATTGGAAAGAAATTGGAGAACCTGGAGACTGACCACTAACATCACCACCGGCAGGGGAACCTGCCTGGCTCTGGAGCAACAGCGAGCACTAGGTCCTGACCTCTCAGGGCTGAGGAGAAAGAACATGGCAGCAGTGCAGGGAAAAGGACCAGAGCACTCAGCTTGCTGCTAAGTTGGGAATGGCCAAGGGAGGTTCCACCATCATGATACTCAAAGAGCATGCGCAGGTGAGAGCACTTCCTCAGCTCCTTTTCCCTTTGATTTCATGGAGTACCCGAAAATAGGAAACAACAATGGAGGTCTTGCCTCCGTAAACCCTTGGGCTCCATAGAGCTCTCAATACTTTGACCTTCTGTTCTCCTCTCTGCAACTATGTAATAACCTACTCATAACCTTGATGCTGTGGGAAACTCACGGAAACAGCCTTTCCTTTCAACAATTGCCTCAGCAGGAAAGTGACTTGTGATCCCATCTTTGGGTGGGTTAAGCTGTCTCCTAACTTTGTCATCCTCTGAGGTATTGGGAGACTTGAAATTGAGTCCAGCGCTTATCACCGAATACCCACAGGGGCACTTACAACTTCAATCCTTCAGTCACCCCTGTGACAAAGGCAAACACATCATAGTTCAGCTAAAACTTCTAGTTTATCAATGAGAATTTCACACCCCAACTGTGTGTAACGCTAAGCAAAGCATATTCTTTTTTTTTTTTTTTTCGAGACAGGGTTTCTCTGTGTAGCTTTGCGCCTTTCCTGGAACTCACTTGGTAGCCCAGGCTGGCCTCGAACTCACAGAGATTCACCTGGCTCTGCCTCCCGAGTGCTGGGATTAAAGGCGTGCGCCACCACCGCCCGGCCTCTAAGCATATTCTTAGTGTGGGCTTCAGGGATGTCTTTGTTCAAGACATCCTTAGTTAATGGCTAGCATGGTTATTAAATTGTCGAGCAAAGTTTCTCAAAATATCAGGTCCATTGTATTGAAGTCCTGAATATAAATCTTTTCCCTTATTCTCCTACACTAAACTAAAGCTCCAGATTGTTTTCTTCTTTTGTTTTATTTTATTTTTTTTATCTAAAGACTGGAAAGATAATTTTAATTTCATCTTGAGTCATGTCTTAAGGTGGAGGGTGTTGTAAAAGTCATTTATGAGTATAATAGAGAAAACCTCATCATTATTACTAAGGATTATAAAGGTTGAAAGAAAAAAATCAGGGTGGGATTCCTAAGGACATGCCATTGTCACTCGGGTACTTGCTGTACAAGCCTGTTGGCCCGAGTTTGACCCTCATAGCACACATAAAAAAGCCAGGTGGTGTGGTGGGGTTGGGGATTTAGCTCAGTGGTAGAGCGCTTGCCTAGCAAGCACAAGGCCCTGGGTTCGATCCTCAGCTTCCAAAAAAAAAATCTAATGTTAATGTTAAAAAGTCAGGTGGTGACATGCACTTGTATTTCCATTGCTGGGGAGGCAGACACACATGACCAGTCATCATAGACAACTCCAAGAGCTCTGGGCCACTGGGAGAACTTGTCTCAATAAACAAGGTGGGTGGTTACTGAAGAACAGTAACTAAGGTTTTCCTCTGGATCCTATCCATAAACACATGAGTGTGTATCCACATGAAGACACACTACACAAATACATTATATACACACAAAATTGAAAACAACAAGTGAAAGAGAAATTATTTCCTTTAAGCACAATTATTCAGAAAAAATGTATAAAGAATGCTGTTATAATATTCAACCATTTGAGATTAGTAATGAAATTTAATCTGGTGTATTCATTAGCTTCCTCCTGACAAAATATTACAAGATACATTAGTTTGTTTTTGATATAACATGAAATGTCATTATATGTAATTAATTTGGGGAGTGGACTAATTCCATACTTCTAATATCTGCAAAACTACAGGGATTGATTTTTAAAGCAGACTCCTCTTTCTAATAGGTGATAAAACAGCCCCTCTCATGTATTTTCCACTGATAGTTTTTCCTTTTCATACCTGAAAACATAGTTAACAAAAATCTAAATGAGTTTGTTTTCTTAAAGTCGGGAGACCATGGACATCACTTTCTCCTCAAGTCTCTGCTCATTAACATATTCTTCTAGATACAGTTGCTCTATGTAAGTGGAATATGTGGTGTCTTACCTTGGCTTGACTAAAAACAATTAGTCTCCCTTTCTATCTTTTACACAGGTCTGAAATCTAACAATAATTTTTCAATATCAATATCATTTTTTTAAAGAATCAGCTTCTGTTTCAGTTAGAGTTTCTATTGGTATGAAAAGACACTGTGACCTGAAGAGACACCATGACCATAGCAACTCTTATAAAGGAAAACATTTAATTGGATGGCTTACAGTTTCAGAGGTTTTGTCCATTATCATCATAGAGGGACATGGCAGCATGCTGACAGACATGGTGCTGGAGAAGGAGCAGAGAGTGTAGAAGGAGATACATCTTGGTCTTCAGGTAACAGTGAGCTGAGACAATGGTCGTATCTTGAGCAAGGGAGACTTCAAAGCCCACCCCTGCAGTGACATGCTTCCTCCAACAAGACCACAGTTACTCCAACAAAGACACACCTCCTAATAGTGCCACTCCCAGTGAGCTTATGGGGACCAATTGCATTCAAACTATAGCAGCTATATTCCCCCCCCACCTTTTTTTAATTTTTATACATTTAATCTGAATTTAGAAATTGTGGAACCAGTCCCATGATTCTGGTATACCAAGGCCAGGCTTTCTTTTGCATAAAATACACATTGTCCTTACATTTGTCCAGGATTGCTTTTGTGTGTTGTAGATACACATTTTCATGAGGCAGAGTTTGATTCACAATTGATTTTATTACCCTTGAGCTTTTCTAAGCAGATCTCTTGAAAAGAAAATTACTTGCTGATCTTACTGATGCTTTTATTGAAGTGTATGTTTTCTAGGCTTCTTTAAATGGCTTTGCCTAGTGGTTGCAGTCCACATCTTGAGATTTCATATAAAGATTAGACTGGCAATCCTTGGAAGGCCTGCTATGGTAGTGATTGCTGAGTGTAAAACAAGGAAGTTCTTAAATGCATATGCCATAGACAACACTGTCAAGTAGATAGCCCAGATATAAAGGGAGCATTTTTGAATGGGTTATTTAAATGTATTTAAATGTATTCTAAAATCTGGTAATCAGAGGCTGGGTATTTGTAGTAGCTGTCAATCATGCCTCAGCAAATCCTGTGTATTAAAGGATTAACCTAATAGTTTCTCTGAGCTTCTCCTCTGTCCTGGTAAGAATTGGGAGTTAGGTGCCTCACCAAAGCTAAATTTTCTTACTTTTTAAAGGTTTATTTTTTAAAAGTTTGTGTGTGAATGTTTTGCGCACACACACACACACACACACACACACACACACACACACACGCGCACACACACACACACACACACACAATATATTCCATGCATGTAATACTCTCAAATGCCAGAAGAGGGCATCAGATGCACCTGGGCCTGGAGTTACAGGTGGTTGTGAGCTGAGAATGAAACCTGGTCTTCTGCAAGAGCAGCAAGTACTCTTGACTACTAAGCAAGCAATGCAAGCCCAGTTTTCTTATTTTGTAGATGAACTCACATTAGGCATATTCAAAGTCTAGAAAAATCAGGTCAGTGCCTTAGGAGATGATTGGGGAGCACATTTCAAGGGGACAGGTACTTCAGATTTCCATAGCTCATTTTCTTCTATAATTAATCTGTGTTTACATGGCTTTGATTTAATATGACTTTTCTTTGTTTTTTTAATATTTTTATTTTATAATTAATTTAATTTTACATATCAGCCACAGATTCCCCTGTCCTCCCTCCTCCCACTACTTAGTCTTCCCCCCCAATCCACCCCCAATTCCCACCCCCTCCAAGGCAAGGTCTCCCCTTGGGAGTCAGTCCAGCCTGGTAGATTTAGTTGAGGCAGATCCAGTCCCTTCCTCCCTACTCCAAGGCTGAGCAAAGTGTCTAAGCATAGGCCCTAGGTTCCAAAAAGCCAGCTCATGCACCAAGGACAGGTCCTGGTTCCACTGCCTGGGGGCCTCCTAAACCGTTCAAGCTAATCAGCTGTCTCACTTATCCAGAGGGCCTGGTCCAGTTCCATGGGGGCTTCTCAGCTATTGGTTCACAGTTCATGTGTTTCCACTAATTTGGCTATTTGTCTTTGTGCTTTTTCCAATCATGTTCTCAATATCTCTTGCTCATGTAATCCCTCCTCTCTCTTGCCAATTGGACTCCTCGAGCTCCACCTGGGGCTTGGCCGTGGATCTCTGCATCTGCTTCTATCAGTCATTGGATGAGAGTTCTATCATGACAGTTAGGGTGCTTGGCCATCCGATCACCAGAGTAGGTCAGCTCAGGCACTCTCTGGATCATTGCCAGTAGTCTATAGTGGAGGTATCTTTGTGGATTTCTGGGGACCTCTCTAGCACTCTGCTTCTTCCTATTCCCATGGAGTCTTCATTTATCATGGTATCTCTTTCCTTGTTCTCCCACTCTGTTCCTGATCCAGCTGGGACCTCCCACTCCACTAAGCTCTCTTTCCCCTGACCCTTGCCCCTCCATTACCCCTCCCCCACCCTCCAGTTTGCTCATGTAGATCTCATCCATTTCTCTGTCGTTGGGTGATCCCTGTGTCTTTCTTAGGTTCCTCTTTACTAGGTAGCCTGCCTAGAATTGTGAGTTGCAGTCTGGTTGTCCTTTGCTTTACATCTAGTATCCAATTATGAGTGAGTAAATACCATGTTTGTCTTTCTGAGTCTGGATGATTTTTTCTAGATCCATCCATTTGCCTGCAAACCTCATGATGTCATTATTTTTCTCTGCTGGGTAGAACTCCATTGTGTATATGTACCACATTTTCTTTATCCATTCTTCAGTTGAAGGGCATCTAGGTTGTTTCTAGGTTCTGGCTATTACAAATAATGATGCTATGAACATAGTTAAGCATGTGTCCTTGTGGTATGATTGAGCATTCCTTGGTTATATGCCCAAGAGTGGTATAGCTGGGTCTTGAGGGAGGTTGATTCCCAATTTTCTGAGAAACCGCCATACTGATTTCCAAAGTGGCTGTCCAAGTTTGCATTACCACCAACAGTGGAAGAGTGTTCCCCTTGCTCCACATCCTCTCCAACATAAGCTGTTTTCAGTGTTTTTGATCTTAGCCATTCTGACGAGTGTAAGATGGTATCTCAGAGTCGTTTTGATTTGCATTTCCCTGATGACTAAGGATGTTGAGCAATTCCTTAAATGTCTTTCAGCCATTTGAGCTTTTTCTGTTGAGAATTCTCTGTTTAGCTCTATAGCACATTTTTTAATTGGACTGTTGGGTATTTTGATGTCTAATTTCTTGAGTTCTTTGTATATTCTGGATATCAGCCCTCTGTCAGATGTGGGGTTGGTGAAGCTCTTTTCCCATTCTTTAGGCTGTCATTTTGTCTTGTTGACTGTGTCTTTGCCCTACAAAAGCTTCTCAGTTTCAAGAGGTTCCATTTATTAATTGTTTCTCTCAGTGTCTGTGCTACTGGTGTTGTATTTAGGATGTGATCTCCAGTGTCAATGCGTTCAAGACTACTTCTTACTTCCTCTTCTATCAGGTTCAGAGTAACTGGATTTATGTTGAGGTATTTGATCCATTTGGACTTAAGTTTTGTGCACAGTGACAGATATGAATCTATTTGCAGTCTTCTACATGTTGACATCCAGTTATGCCAGCACCATTTGTTGAAGATGCTTTCTTTTTTCCATTGTACAGTTTTGGCTTCTTTGTCAAAAATCATATGTTCATAGGTGTGCAGATTAATGTGAGGGTCTTCAGTTTGGTTCCATTGGTCCTTAGTATGACTTTTCATTGTAAGGATTTCTAGAGATAATCTTTCATCAAGTTACCATAATGATGACTTTTTCCCTCACAGTCTCACAAATAATTCACAAGAGACCAATTGATAAAATATACAAGTGCAAAAGGTTTCCAATAATAATAAAAAAATGATCTGAATATCTAAGAGATACTGAGTCTCAGAGAGAAAAAGGTTATCATTACTGGTATAAAAAGCTGATTCAATGAGAATTGAAATGTGTGTATCAGAAAGCCAGAATACAAATGACATGTCTATAAATAAAATAGAGAAAATTTGAGGTTTTGTATAGGACTAAAATCCCTTATATACAAAGCCTCTAAATCCACACTTAAACCATTTACAGTTGTGGAATAATCTAATCTGTGTAATATTTTAGGAAGTTAGAAGATTGAAAGACATAGAATGCCCATTTTCTCTGAAAATTATAGCAATATTAATTTTAGTGTTTCCTAGAAAATTAAACACTTCAATGATCTTACAGAAGTAGTGAATAGCCTTTGGTAATACTTTCTATCTGGAAATTAATAGTGTGAACATGAGGAGATCTACATAATAATTAAATCATCTAACAACTAAAACAAGATTATACCAAGATTCTACTGCATATATTTTCATATGTTCTCAACATATATGTTCCACATTAAATATGCAATGATTTTGAACATGTGTGGACAAAAAGACTAGTTTGCATTTCTAAAATGAAACCAAAATCTCAAGTCATAACTTCCTTGTCGAAAGTATTCAATATAGAACTATACAACATTATTAATATTCTACATATCTGCAGCTAGTATAATGCATGTCAGAATAATGTTGTGCATATAAATCCCTGGAAAGTGGTATTTATTTATCGGAGCAGTTCAAATTGTAAAAGACCAAGCAAAGGGAAATCTTAAATTATCACCAAGCCTTGCCATAGTTCATATGCTTTCCACCCTGCCGCCATTAGCGTCCTGAATTATCCAAATGACAAAGACTCAATACATATCATTAGCGTGACTTTGACCCACTTCTCCTTGTCTTCCAAACTCATAGATTAAGTCCTTTATCCCTCACAGTGCCTCAAACTCTGCCAGGATTACCCATATATGTAAATGTAAATAAATAAGGAGTTGAACTGTAGGTGAAAGTATCATTCTGTTACTGTTAATAGCATTTGCTAGGACTTGGTTCAAGAACTCAGTGTCCTCCCAAGGCTGATTATAATTAAAACAAGTGACTAACTGACTGTGGGTGTCAGCTGCCCTTTTAGAAAATAGGACAATTTACCCTTGCTGGAATTTTATAATCTGCTTTTCTTTTCATCTGTCCATTAATTGTAAAGAATTGCATTTATGATGCTCTTTTTTCTGCCATATGGAATGGCTAATGAATTATATATAAAAGCATCTGTGGAATCCCTCTGAATTGCTTTATCTGCACCTAAAAACAGGCCAATGTATTTCATTACCAAAGTCAAATCTGGATTCAGTTACCTAAAGACCCTTACAGTTATGACTTAAACATGCTTAGCTCTCCTGTGCCTTCTTTCGCATTTCCCACCTAAAATCTAACTTGCTGAATTAACTCATAGTCAAAGAATGACTGAATGTATATTACTAATATGTGGACATGAAGATCCTTGCAAGTACCATAATGCAAAGATCAGTGTGAAAGATAATCTTGATTGGATTTAAAGATGTAATTTTTTTATGTGTATGAGTATTTACCTACATGTTTTTATAAGCACCATGCGCATATAGTGCCAGTAGAAGCCAGAAGAGGGCATCAGATCCATTGGAACTAAGTTCTCTGTAGGAGCAACTAGTGCTCTTAATCACTGAGCTATCTCTCCAGCTTCAACTTGATTGGGAACACACTTCCAGGAAGATGTTTCAAGAAAATTTAACTAAGGGAAGAACAGTCCTTTATGTGCATAGTACCATCCAATGATTTGGGGTTCAGGGTTGAATATAAAGGAGAAAGGTAGCTGAGCACCACAATTCATCTCTCTCTGCTTCCTGACTATCAATACAAGATAAACAGCTACCTTCGTCCCTTCCTTGCTATGATGGACAGTGCCCTAGAACTGTGAGCTGAAACAGACTCCTTTTTTTCCCCTTAAGTTGCTTTTATCTGGTATTCTGCTGCCCCTAGAAAATTGATAGAGTCAGTGGGGCACTTAAGGTAAAATTAAGGATGGCCGCAATGCCTGGAGGCCAAACCTAAGCTTGGAAGAAACTGGTTCACAAGTGGCAGCAGGCATCCTTAGCTGGAAAAGCAATGTATAGCATCCAATTTTCAGATGTCTCTGCATCTCTTCAGTTCTTCCTTTGTGTTTACTAGTTTGTCCATATCATATTCCTCTGCCATGACTAAAGAGAGAAAAATAATGAAAAATACATGACCTAATATTTAAAGATTAATAAATTAAAATGTGATTTTAAAAAGTGCATATAATAAAAGTGCGGGTTTGCATAGCACAGATTAAAAACAAATCCTTAATTCTGAGAGATAAAATGACTAAAATTATGTTAATCATGAATTTGGTTGTGCATAGACAGGCTTACTTGGGATTGCTCTTATTATCTCAATTCATACAAGGAGTAAGGAGAAGCAATCCAGTTATCCATCAAATGGCCAATGAGTAAGCAATTTTTCATATATCCATATAATGGAATAATACTCGACAATGCAAAGGAAGAACATGGATTAATCTTACTAATGTAATACTGAGTGAAGGAAGACATAGGGGTTCATATTGTCAAATTTTGTTTACATGAGCTATAAAAGGCAATTCTAATGTTGAATAATCTAGACAGGTGGCTGTTACACTAAGAGTGGCTGGGATGAAATGTGGACTGAATGATACACTCAAGGAAAGTCAGTGCACAAAAAAGTCCTTTGTGTTGACTATCGTGGTATGTGTGATTAACAGCATATAGTCAAACTGCATGGATTATTATATACTTGAAGTGCACATTAGGCTGTCATAAATTACAGTTTAATTAACTTATTTATTTAAAGACATATTTAGCTTTATTTAAAGTGAATGAGTGTTTTTCCTGCATGTATATATGTACAATGTGCATGTCGAGCCCCCAGGAAACCAGAAGAGGGCGTCAGAGCCCCAGAAATTGGGGTTACAAATGGTTGTATCATGCTATATGGGTGCTAGGTATCAAAACCAGGTTTTTTGGTAGAGCAACCAGTGCTCTTAACTACTGAGCGATTTCTTAAGCTCTGCTTATTATTACTTTTTTGGATGAGGGGCTGGAGAAACAACTCAGTGGTAGATTGCTTCTCTAGTATGCCTGCAGCCCTGGAATCAATCCTTAGGAACTCAAAAGAAAACATATTTTAATTCACTGAATTATTTACTTTACTTTTAAATTATAACATTATTATTATTGTTGTTTTTATTTCTCTCTCTCTCTCTCTCTCTCTCTCTCTCTCTCTCTCTCTCTCTCTCTGTGTGTGTGTGTGTGTGTGTGTATGTGTGAGTGATTTTGCACATGCACCTCAGTACATGTATGGAGGTCAGAGGACAACTTTTTGGAGTAGGTTTTCTCATTCTATGTTTACATCAATTGTAGGAATAGAACTCAGGTCTTCAGTATTGTGTAACAATCAATTTACCCACTGGGCCATCTCCCCATCCCTTATTTTCTTTGATAAGATTATCTCTTCAAGCTTCAGAAACCAAGATTTTTAGGGGCTATGTAAATGCTTTGTGGGTAAAGTGTTTACTTTGCAAGCATGCATATCTGAGTTTTATCCTTGGAACCCACATAAAAACACCTGGGTCCATTGTGTACTTTACTATCAGACACTAGGGAACATTGCCACATAGATCTCTAGGGCTTACTTCCCGTCCTCATTAGCTGAATCAGAACTCCAGATTCACTGAAAAATTTTGTGAGCTCCCTAATTAGTTATCCAACATCACTTGATCAGTCCTGAAATCATACAAATACAACACTAAATACTCTCAGAAGGTTATTATTATGTATTTAAGTATATATAGTATACTTTCAGTGGTTAAGTTAATCCGTTCAGTGGTTAAGAACACTGGCTGCTCTTCTAGAAGATCTAGGTTTGATTCCCAGCACTCCCGTGGCAACTCATGTGGCAACTCACAACCACACTAAACCCCTGTCTCGGGGGATTTGATGGCCTCTTCTGGTCTTTTCTGACCCTGAATACATGTGTTGCACATACAAATACATGTACGTGCGTGTGTGTGTGTGTGTGTGTGTGTGTGTGTGTGTGTGTGTGTGTCTGTGTGTGTGTGTGTGTGTACATGCACGTGTAATAATAAGAACTAAAGAAAAAGAGGCCAGAAGGAGTAGGAGGGGAGGGGACATGAGAGAAGTTGGAGGGAGGAAAGAGAAAGGAAAACAATGTAATTATATTTTATTCTGAAAATAAATTAAATTTTAAAAAGCAGGATTGATAGAGATTGAAGAAGACACCCAAAATTGACATTAAGTCTCCACACATATTTTCAGCCCTGACAACACAGATAACACACACACTAAACATTTTAAGCTATCCATCATATATTGTTAACAGAAAGCATATTTTGCAGAAAATGATGATAGAGTACACTATCAAATGTGGTGGTTGGCTTACCTTTACAGTAATTACCTAACTCTTATTCTACTGTGAAAGTCATTATTAGCAAAAGATATTTTGGTGCTAACCTCATTCTAATTTGAGGAAAACAGGAAGAGAACATTTTCTGTACCTAGCATATATTATTTAGTAAACATCTGTCAGGGCAGGTACCTGCCACTAGATATGAATTGTTTCCTGAAAGTGATCATTAGCTTTTCAGTCCAGGATATATCAGACAAAGGAGCTGTTAACAAGTCCTTTGCAAACACTCCTGTGAAGGGAAGGATATGTTTAACCTTGAATGTAAGCATGAGGTCAGCCTGGGAGCCATGGAAAATTTTACTTGCCTAGAAATTTTGAAAAAGCACCATTTTTTCTTGGGATGCAGTAGGAGATCCTGTATCTCAGAATTACTGTGAGTGGAACTATCTCTGAACTTGGTAAATGAACAATTTATAGATAGGCAGAAATGATTTCTCTGTTTTCTATTTCTTTTCCCTCCCCTTGACTGTATTTAAATTCACTTCAGTCCATCATCATCAGAACCTTTGCTGAGACTGGTGAGGACGGTATATTGGGATGTTAGGTGACAACTGACTGACTGTTGCTGTTGTGTGTTCTCCTTAAGGAGCTGAGGTAGATACTGCTGTATACTGTCAGAGATCATCTCTGTGAAACTCTGATGAGACTCAGTGACCCAGTTATATATACAACCAAGACTTCCTTTCTTTGTATTATTTCCTATCTCTACTCAATGACCATCCTTTGTTGTCACCACAACTTAGTCCAGCTGGAGATTCTCTGCAGCTTCTATCATTAGACTTGGTGGTCAACACCTCTTAAATCTCAGTGCTTCTACAAGAACAGTATACTTTCCCTTGTGTTGATGCTCTGGCCCACTGAAACACCCATCTTGACTGTTGTCTGCTGATATTTAGGTTAGTCATCATTTCCTGCAGAAGGATTGTCTGCTCTCCCTCCAACTTTGAGTTTTCAGTCCCCTTTGTGCTCAGTCATACTTTACATATAATCTGATCCTTTCTTAATGCATTACATCCAGGGATTTTTATTTTTTAAGATGTAATTATCTCTCTTTTTCTACATGCATACATGCACATGTGGTGTGTGTGTGTGTGTGTGTGTGTGTGTGTGTGTACATCTGTGGAAAAGAGAAAAGGGTGTCAATTACCTTGGAGCTAGAGTTACAATGTAGGTTGTTGTTGTGAAGAGCCAATATGGATTTTGGGAATTTGGAACTGAACTAAGGTTCTCTGGCAGAGAACAAAGCTCTCTAAAGCACTGAGCTATATCTCCAGCCTTGAATCCCAGGCCTACTCTCCTTATAATCCTCTTCTACCTATGTCTTGATCTGTTCCATTAACCAGTTTTGTGTCTGGGTTTTTCTCTCTGCTTTCCTCACACTGCTAGTGCACTGGTGTAGGAGTAGCCATCTATGATGGAGCTGTCATAAATACAATTACTTTTGTGGTTGTTCAAGGCAAAACACAGTGCTAAATAAGAAGCTAAGATATTGACCAATAGCAACATTCCCTAATTCTAATATAAGTTTTGTTGATGAAGCATTCCAGTTTGAGTGAAATTAAAACTGAAGCCAAGAATCCTTAGATCTAAAGAGGCAGAGCCAGCTCTTTTGAAAAAGGGAGAAATACAGATAACACAAAACTTAGGGAATACAGTAAATTATAGAGGATGAGTGTGCTCTGAATCAAAATTGGGGAGCTAGGAAGACAGGTGAGTCTCTAAAGCTCCTGCTGTGCATGAGAACCCGAGTTTGGATCCCCAGAACCTAGCACCCAAATTAAAAACACTGCCTATTGTTGCTCACCTCGATAACCCTAGTGCTCGAACAGAGGCAGAAGAATGCCTAGAGCTCTCTAAGAAGCAGTCTATCTAATTGCTGAGCTCTAGGATCAATGAAAGACTGTCTTAAAAGACACATGTACCTAGTCTTTATTTTGGTGTTATGGTATCTTATGACAAAAAATATGTCTTCAAAATTCTGACCAAGTTTTTGAAATGTTTATTCCTTTTCAATGTTTGGCATAGTTTTTCAATAAAACTGTATGGACATAACTAAAAATTAGTAAGGTGGAGAATGATAGTGGAAACCACCCAATATCTAATTTTGACCTTCACATTCAGGTACACTGCTCTATACATACATGCACATATATTGACTACATACATACTCTCATAGGCAAATTTGAAACCTGTTTAATCTCATAATTCCTGTGATTAAGGCTCTCTAATAATTTATTAATAGAAAATACTTTTGTGTTTGTTGGGATAGATACAAGAAAATCTAACCCTTTTTATTTTCTCATATTATAACAACTACACATTCTTTAATGTCAGAAGGCCTCAGCTACTGATAAATAGATCCATTTATATGTGAGCTCTTCCCTCTAAAAATGAACAAAATTTTGTGAGGAGAAAGAAAATGTATAGAAGAGTGAAATCATAATATTTTCAAACAGTAATGAAATATATGTATGTAACATATATTCTTTATAAGGATATACACAATATAAGCCAAGCCAACTGAGGTAATATTGTCCTTTGTATCTGAAACCCACATATGCTAATGTAAGTTTAATATTTTTTTAGCTTTACCATTTCCATTATTTTTTCCCTCATTCTGCTTCTTTTCTATACTTGTTGTAGTGCACGCATGGAATAAAGATTGCCTGTGGTGGGAAAAACTAATCTGAGATTTAAAAATATCTTCTTGAGTAACAGATTTTTAGAGCTTTCCTGCAAATGACTAAAGATAAGAAGGTTGTAACATGCTCTTGATCCACACTGAGCTGAACTCTCAAGCCAGGCTGGGCTTTATAAATATTCCTATCACAAGCTGCCTATTTGCTTATTTTCTGCTTTTTGAACACTTATTCTCATTTTGCACTGAGAACCCTGTTGAGCTACATTCGATCTGCTGACATTGCTGCTGTAGTTGGCCTTTGGGGGAATATTCTGCAAAATGGCTATTTACGTATCATATCACTCCATACCTGTATTAGAGGCGTGTTGGCCATGATGATATTTACAGGGCTCACATTTTCTGCTGCTGTGGTCCCTGTCATCTTAGCAATTGTGTTCTTCTCAGGGCAGTGAACCAGCTAACTACAGCATCTCCTCAGTATCTATTCTGAGAGCGAATCACTTGTGGTGGTAGAAATGGGGTTTATCTATAAAAACGGACAACTGAATTGTCACCTTCCCCTTGGGTGTTTTTCTAATTATAATTTGTTCTGTGCAGTGTGAGGAAATGGAAGAATAAAAACATCACTCTCTTGTATTTCTGTGAAGCAAAGAGGATCAGCACATCCTGGGAACTTAGGAAAACTGGCCTTAAGAATAGTCAAAAAAAAAATACTAACCAGCCCCTTGTGAAGATGTGCCATTTGAACCCATGTGATTGATACTGCCTTTAACCTTAACTAAACTTGAGTGATGATGAACCCAGTAATTTCTATCCCAAGATAGGTTGGTGTTCTGGTACTTTCAAATTTGAAATCCTCTAAAGATGTTGTCTTTTATCATAACCACACAAAATCCCCACTATGAGTATTTAATAGAAGTCAGGCATGAAACGCTGAGATAGGGTGAATTGAAAATTAGGGAGCACTGATCACATTGGAAACTCTGGAGTTTGTTGACTTTGATTGGAGGATGGTTGGGTTACTGAAAGAATGCTGAACCTTTTGACATGCCTAGATGTTGCCATGCCATCTTGTCTGTCAATGTGTTCTTTCAAATATACCCTTTCACTAGCACTTAGACGAGGGGAGAAGAAGATACAAAGACTTTGGTAGCATTAATATCATATGAAACTTTAAATTATCCGTGATTAACACAGACATGAATATACCAGGAAGATCTTTGGGATGGCCTTATTTCTGACTGCCCTTTCTGTTTCTTTCCATCTAAACTTCTTTTCTTTTTCTTTCTCCACTGTTGATATCTTCATTTTCTACCATAGTCTATTACTCTCTAAATGTCACTGCTCTCATTCTTTCCTCCACACACATATACTTTCATCATGGCAAATAAACTAAGTTTGTTAATAAATGCATTTGGGTGAGGACTAAATTTATCTATGGGTATAAGAACAAATATCATTGGGCATTGTGCTATTTTTTTTTTTTTTTTGGTTTTTCGAGACAGGGTTTCTCTGTGTAGTTTTGGTGCCTGTCCTGGATCTCGCTCTGTAGACCAGGCTGGCCTCGAACTTACAGAGACCTGACTGACTCTTCCTCCCAAGTGCTGGGATTAAAGGTGTGCACCACTGCCACCTGGCCCATTGTGCTATTTTAGAAAAATGGTGGTTCCAGGTTCTCCTCCAAGATCCATGACTTACTAGCCTTGGGTCATTGGCTAAGTTTCTGGTACAAGGTGTGCTTTCCCTGTTACTGATTTGGTCTTAAATCCAATTAAAGACCTGGTGGTTACTGCCAAGGTATGTCTGATACCACTTCACTGTTATTATGCATCATGGTTAGCATGCCATGATGGTCATTGTTATGGTTCACCTACATCATAGCTGGGTAAGACTGCTATTACTTCCCTCCTTTGGAAACTTGCATGGCAACTTCTAGTACCATAAAAGCTAGTCCTCAGGTAGAAGGCTTTTAAGGCACTTCTAACTCGGGGTCCTCTGGATTCTCTAAAATGCATAGTTTTTAGCACTCAGAAGGATTGTCATGGATTTCAGGTCTAACATCACATCTTTCATGTAGGTGGCAAAACTGTAGTTCTATGGATGCTAGTAGCTCTGGTGTGGGCATGGGAAGTTGGTAGCCATTTGTTGGTAGCTGTTATCAGTCTGCTTTCCTGGTGGGTCTAAATACCAGGATTCCTCAGCATTTGCCTGCAGCCAGTGTGTAGCTCCCAGTCACACAGGCTTGGCAGAACTCTGGAAATCTTCCAGCAATGAGAGCTTGCAATTTTTCTTTTCTCTCTCTTCTCTGCCTTCTAGCCCTCTTGAGTGTCAAAAGACGGCTACTTTCTCTTTTTAAGTTTTTTTTTTAAATTTCTTTTCTTTCTTTACTTTTAAAACATATTCCTTGAAATTTTTCTACATGTATACAATGAAGTATGATCCTGTCTACCCACCTCACTTCTCACTTGCATCTCCCCCCCAAAATTCACCTGTCCAATAAGTCCCACTCTAAAATCAATGTTCTCTTCTCTTTTCATTAGTATTATTGTTAGAACCCACTAAGCATTAGTACTGATCATATGTGCACAGGTATGAATTATCTTTTTCTTTCTGATACTTCTTTATTGGATATTTTCAATTCTTGAGAGATTAACAAAGTGCATGACAAAAAGACTTTTCAAAAGTCTTTCTTTGCAACTAGATATGACTCAAAAGGCTATACTGGGGAATGACATGTAGGTCAAACATTGTGTTCCCAGGAGATGGGGCATGTCTGGGAATAACAGCTCTACAGGGGTACACTTGCTTCCTTCCAACATCCCCAGTTTCACTGCCAGTGATATCCATATTTGCTGGTGCTTCAGCAGAAGTCAGGGACTTTGAACGACACAGAGGGAAAAATGGATGTGCCAGGGTAACAGAGCAGAAATACAAAACATGGGTTCTTGAGAGCCAGAGTTGCCATGCCATCTATGGACTGCTAGCTTATCTATCATATGAAAGCCAATAGTCAGGTGATCTTTGGGATTTTCTATTTCTTCAACCAAACTAGTTCATAATAGTGCTTAAATATTCTGAAAGAGACATTAAAATGGTGGAAACTAATACATGAAGGGGCTAATAGCTTGACAGTACAGTATGTGGTTTGAGGAGTTAAGTGTAGATGATGTAAACAATGAGAGTTAATTGTTTTTGGTAATTATATGACATTGTGAGTTTAGATAAATTGTTTTTCCTCTTTAAGACTCATTTATTTCTACAAAGGTAAAGATCTGAATCCATTACCAGGAGCATCCCATCCTTAATCATTTGGAATGCCTTGATCTTTTAGCATTCCCCTTGTAACCTCAGGTCTAAAAGACAAGGTCAGAAAGAGGACAGAGCATCTGAGTTCAGCCAAGACTTCCCTTTAATAAGAACCTGAGCATCATAGAGGAGATTTGTAGCTCTTTTCCAAACTTGTTACAAACACAACCAGCCTAGCCACCATGAAGAATATTCCCTGTCTCCCTCACTCTCTAAGGTGAGCAGTCAAGCAGAAATGCAATTACATGTGAAAAAAGTAACAGTCATAGTAATTAGAAGATGATGTGGTTGGAGGAGATACGATAGCAAAAGTTGAGACTGCAAGATCCGGGGAAAGAGTGTTGAAAGTGAGAGATTCTAGAACAAATCAACATTTCTGAAAAAAGAGAACCTACTGGGCTACTCCAGCTTGAAAATTTACAGTGGAACTTTGTGTTCTTCTACCTCTGTCTCTGTCTCTGTCTCTCTCTCTCTCTGTCTTTCTCTCTCTCCGTCCCATTTTGTAATCTCTTTCTCTTTTTTCTGTATCTCTCTGTCCCTCAGTTTCTCTCTATCTCTGTCTCTGCTTCTCTGTATCTCTCTCTCTCTCTCTCTCTCTCTCTCTCTCTCACACACACACACACACACACACACACACACACACACCAATATGATGAGAATCTGTTGGCTAATATTGTGTTTCTCTTTGGCTCAGACTTTGCTTTGCCAAAAGTTTTACCATTTGTATCTTGTTCTCTTTATTCCCTTTCTATGCTTATCTTCTCACCCAGGAGCTAAGAAGGAAGGCAAAGGGGAAAAAATAGCTGGACACATGCTAAATTTTGTTTTATTCACCAGTACCTGTGATCTGCAGGTGACAAAGATCTTCTCATCAAAGTGAGAGAATTCTCTATTGCCAGGAGCAGCAGGAGGTGACCTACTTCAGGCCTGCAAGGAAACATTGAGTACCCTTTGCTGCAGTCCCTGGTAGACCAAACAGTGATTCTCCCTCTAATGGAATCCTTGCTGCGTGAGGTCTGTAGCTGATGAAGGTGCCTCTTAGGGAGCTATGACACCAGAATTATTTGGGATTTCATAGCTTTTGAGTTCTCTGCTCTTCCAAGAGTATAATAATGTATGTTTTGATAGATTATGTTCATTTATTAGGAAGAACAGTTATCGTAAGAATGATTTTAGATGAGAATTGTATTTATTATATTGTGTTGCCACATACTCTCCTCTAGATGTTAATCAAGTGGAATCATAGATACTACTCTCAAGCCAGACAAGTCTGTCTAATTTTTTCAAACAAATCCCAGTTATTCATTATTCTACACATTCATTTTCACCTTTTCTCTTCACTGAGAAGCACATGTCCTTTGCTCTGTGCCTGGTGGAAATCTACCTTCTTTCTCAAGATCAATTTGAGTAATTATTGTCTCGGATCTTTTACAAGCTCTCACCCTTCAGTAGTTAATCCAGTCTCAGTGACTCTTTGTATTCTGTTTAGGACAGTGCTTCCTACTGAGGGGCTTCTGAAGAGCATCAACCATAAAAAGAACATAAATATGCTGTGGGAAGAAGAGATTCAGTCAAATATTACTTTGAATATTATGTTTTCTCTTCCCCATTAAGCATAAGACAGCAACACATGCTACTAGCATCTAGAAGATGCAGGATAGGTGATGCCCTTCTTTACAGTGGGGAACTCCTCTGTCCCCCACACATGAGAGTGGAACTGAGACTGAGAAATCTTGATTACTTGACACTTACATTGCTAGTGACAGTCTCAAAATTCAACCTTCAGTGCCTATTACACTAAATTTCTTCTCATGGGACTTTAGTCTTGAAACCTGAATGGGATCTATAGTACAGTCATAGCTATGGAATTAGGAGCACAAAAATAAACCCTTGCTTTGAATAGGTTGTCTTTCTTTGTATTATGGTTGTCTAAGGACAATTTCTATCAAAGACTATTGGGGTTCAGCCTCTCTTTAGTCTTCTGCAAGAGTTTCAGAGGAGTTGCTACCAACAGCAGATTAATTAATCTGGAGGATTCTTAAATAAATCTACATACACCAAGCTTCAAATCTGTTCTCAGACTTAGTTCCTCTCTGTCCCATCCTCTCCTGTCTTCTCATTGTTCTACCTAAGTTCCTTCCATCTTCGTTCCTCCCCTCTCCCCCAAGTCCAATTTAAATATACATACAATCATGCAATCTGCAATTCTCTGGCTCCACCTCTTTCTGGTAGAGCAGGGCAAGTCTGCTCCATAGCTAGGAAGCCTGCATCATAGCTTGATGCACTGGTATGTGAAAGCCCTTTTGTTCTGAGTTAATTATTAAAGAGTAAGTCTACAGATACCATTAAGGCTATGAGAGAAAGGAGGGTTAAGCTTAATTTGCACAAAAAACAAAACATTGTACCTAACATCCACCTGACCTTGGCAGTTGTCTCCATATGGATATTTACCTTATTTTAGGAGACTAGGGGGTGGTCTGGAATGTTTATCTGTCTTCAGTCTGTCCTTGGAATTAAGAAATATCTCAGATAAAATGCTTTTGTCAGGACATGGCCCTGGCTCTGGATACTTGCTAATGGAGATAATTACAGAAGGCAAATATCTGAGTTTAATGCTAATAAGGCAAAACAAAAGCCTGGAAAAAAGAAGTTTTGCCTGTGTCACAGTTGGGGGAAGTATCCAAATACCTCAATTGTATAGGGGAAATAGTGCCCAGTGAATGATCAAATACACTCTTCTAGGAATGGAAAAGCTACAATAGAACAGGAGAAATTCGTAGTAGGAAATGGCTAATATTCAAAAACTAGTATCACCAGCACTCCTTAAAACTTGACTTTATCCTCTGGAAAGGCCCTTGGCTTCTTCCAGGTATTAGCTTTTGCCAAAGTCAACTGAATTCCTACTTCATATTTCTATGGCTCACAGCAGTTCCAGTTTTTTTCATTTAGTAAAAAAAAGAATGTTTACTTCTCTCTAGGGCAGCAAATAATGTGGATAAATATTAAGTTTGGAGATGACTGGAAAAATGATAAGTAATGGCTAATTAGTAGTGATAGTTAATCCATATTTGTATCAATAATATATATTTATAATCAATAAAATATATTTATAATCAATAATCTATATAGATGGTAGACTGAGAATTAGTATAACCATCTAATAGGTATAATTATATATAATTAAAATATCTCTGTCCCAAAAAGGGAGCAGAGGAGTAACAAAAAAAAAATCTATCATTAGCTAGTATGGCGTAATATGGTCAAGTGTATCTAAATATTATGATTTTGAATCATTCAAAAGAGGTGGTTAGTTTAGAATATTAATTGTATCTAATAATGTTTGATTAGTCGTATTAATTTGGTTAGTCTGTATCTTAATTAAGCATTGTTAGATAAAGTTACCTGAATTAGTCATGAGCATCTGTGGGACCAATGCTGCAGTTGAAGTTGACCTAAATTAGAATTTGTCATCAAGGCAATATTAAGCCATTTAGCTATGAGAAGGCAGTGTCAAGTTATACATAGCAAGATTTATATATAGAACAATTGTCAGAAGTACATATGGAGAATGTCTGATAGCATATACATTTAGAATCATGGGCAGAAATTATAAAATTAATAATAGAGCATTTGTTAAAATGCAGTCCAGTCTCTGAGGTGGTGACATTAGGGGTGTAGAATACACTCATGGTTACTTCATACTGATATGGGGTAAAGTTGAGGGTACAGAAAGCTGAAACATAGTGGAAACCCGGGAAGAGCTGGCTTTTTCAAGTGTTGTCCATGCAGGCAGCAATTTGAATCAGTTTGTGATGAGAGGCAACACACAGAGTGTAGCAGAACTTCCTGGTGTGTGGGCCAGAGGACAGGGTGCAGGGATGCAGCTGAACAGCCCATCCGTGGTCAAGAGGATGACAAGCTATAACTCTTTAAATGATTAGAATTTCTGCTAGAACAAATTTTTATTAATGATAGAACATACAGTCAAGGAGTTTTAAAGAGGAAACTTTTTCTTTGTATCGACTTATTCATAAAGCCAAGGCCCAATTATTAAGAATCTAGAGATAAACAACAGCCTGTACTCAGACTGGCAGCTTTGGCGTGCCTCTGTCCTGCAGCGGCCTGGACATAAAGGATCCATAAAGGCGAGTCAGCGTCCTGTGGAAACATGCAAGCATATCCTCTTCCTGACATTATTAAAACATCAGGACTTTTCCAATCACCAGTGAGGAGGTCCTAGAGGCTTATGTGTAACTTTTGTGGAGAAGTGTCTGAGGAAAGAACTTGTATTATCCTCATGAATATTCACATGATTAAAACAGTGCATGATTTTAAACTATGATGGGGAGATGAGTATTTAAGATCTCCACTTTGTAATTTGGATATTTGGGTTTTTAAAGTATGATGAGCATTTTCCACCATAGCTTGACTCGGGGGTTATAAGGAATACCTGTGGATTAGAGCTCTAGGCACTCCTAAATATTGAAAAACAGTGAAACAAATGCTGTACTGTATCTTTAAAGGCCTCTCCACATCGGGCTGTAGCACCTATGACATGAGACTAGGTATCCACGTATTCGTGAACAAAGCTGATTTTCCAAGGAAGGAAACATGAGTTACATCCAATAGCCATAAATCATAAGGATGTAGGCCTCATGGATTAACTCCCATAGGGAGAGAATTTGTTGGACAGGCATTACAATTGTGCACAATGGATCTGGCAGCTTCTCAAGGAATATGAAATTGAAAACAAAGTGCTGTATCATTTTAATGGTGCAAAGCATGGCTCTTCTGAGCTGCTTCCATGGAGTAGGCTGTGACTCTTGTTAGAGGATCAGCCATATGATTCCCTTCATGAATGGGACCTGGAAGCATTGTATGTGTACAAACATGACCAATAAAGAAAAAAAATGAATTCTAGATTGAATTAACTCCTGCAATTTTGAAAGCAAGTTTAAAATTGTGAATCAGTATACAAGTTAAAAGTTCTGTCTTTAAGTCTCTCAAAGGCAGTAATTACTGCTATTAATTTCACTCTCTGAACAGCGGTTTCCTGTGTAGGAAGGGACTCTTTAAAACCATCAATAATCAGTGCAGTTTGACCTGAAGCATAGCTATCAGTAAATACCAATGCTGTTGGAGGGGGCAATGGACCTGATTTAGTTCTATAAGGAAAAATTACAGGATGCAAGCATATGAATTTTAACAGATAATGGTCAGGTAGTTCATATGAAAAAGTGCCAGTATGTCCTATCTGAGCTACTTGCCAATCTACAGACACATACGACAAAATATTATACTGTTCAACTGTATAAGGAAGGATTATCACATGCATATCTTGCCCAAACAATTCTTTACTCTGCTTTTAAATGTGTGTGTGTGTGTGTCTGTGTGTGTGTGTGTGTTGTGTGTGTGTGTGTGTGTGTGTGTGTGTGTGTGTATGTGTTTGGTCTGTCTGTCTGTCTGTCTGTCTGCCTCTGCATATATGCAACATGTGTAGAGTGCCTTCAGGGGACATAGGATAGATCTAGATCCTCTGAAGCCAGAGCTACACATGATTGTAAGACACCTAACATGGGAGCTGGAAATCTAACTTGGGTCTTCTAGAAAAGTTGGAAGCATCTGAAGAGCTGAGCTATTTGTCCAGTCCTACACCTGGATGGTATTTTATTTCTGGTCTTGTGTCTCCCATTCCCCATTTATGAGCTGCCACCTATGTTTGTCTCCCTTACTCTGGCAAAATCCTTCTATTACACCTTCTTCATCAGTCACCATAGGCTTGTTCCACTTCTTCCCAGTCATTTCAGGAAAAACACACAATTTGCATTTGTTTAAGTATTATGATTACACAGTGCCCCTCCTCTCTTGTTCACAAGGTCCAGAGTAGGCTAGATGGCTCCTCCTGTTTTGTAGGCTGACTGAGTCATCCAAACCAGCAATAGAATTCTGAAAAATCTGAATATGGCTAGAAATGGGTATGTAGCAGGGTGGGGGGATGAGATGTGGTCCTCAATGTAAGTTAGAGAGCTATCTAAGAAAGGAAATGGGTGCTGTGTGGGCAAAGAATGAATATATTACTAATGCTCCAACTCAGCAATGTTGCTGAAAAAATCCATGACTATATACACACACACATATATATACATGTGTACATATATATATATATATATATATATATATATATATATATATATTCCAATGATCCATCTAAAGACTTAGAAAAATCATAGAAGTAAAATTATCATATTTCTCAATATGTTCTGTGGATAATCATGATGTGTAGCACCCCAACCAAACTTCTTGGGCCTCAAGTTAAGCATATGTTGAAGGTCATAACTGATTTATAATTGAAAGAGTAAACATTGTGTGGAAAAGGAATCAGAAAAACTGGCAATGATCTCCATCATGAGTAAAGTTGTGTAAAATTGGAGTTCAAACTAAGTGAAAAGCTGCAGTCATCTTGCAGTACTTGGGCATCAATATTGCTAAAACTCAGAATGGTTGCCTGGCTATCCTAATACGAGAAGAGATGGTATCTGAGGAGGATATAATTATACATTGAAAGGAGTGATGCTTCAAGGAATAAGCCTGAAAGGATTATTCAACCATTTTCCCTTTTGTGGGGGGGGGATCCATATCAATAAAGCTTAATAAGAAATAAGAGCAAAATTACTGCTGACTGTGAACTTAATAATGCCCCACTGGGAGTTCATTAATATCTCTACAGGTACACTGGGGCATTATCTTAATTGCACATGATACTTTCAAAAATTGCCTTTTACAACGTTTGGGGAAATTGCCCTCTGGAACAAGTATTCTTACATTTTGTATTGCCTTCACTGGCTATGCAGAGTCCCCAGGAACAAAGAGACTTTATTCAAATTCCCAGAAATATGATGTTCCCCAGATGACTGACCTTGTCAAAGGCGGTGTCCGTATTGTGTTAAGGGGAAGGATAGACAGTCAGAGAATAAAGGTTGATGTGCAAGAACCAAAATCCAAAACTGTCTCCCTCCCTCGTATTTTGGATAAATGCCCCTGTACTTTTCTTCATATAAATACCTTGTACTGTGTTTATAATAAGAATTAAGTTTGTCCTGGAGTAATGGTATCCATTTTGATTTTTCTAAATGCATGTATTAATGTAGGCAGAAGCACATCTGGACACAGTTTTGTGCTACCTTAACTGATGTTGACAATAAACTAATGTCTGTAGAGGTATGTCTCCAAGCACTGAGATCAGCTTGCCTAGTTGCTGATTATGTAGGAATTATAAGATAAAATTAAATTTGAAAGGGCTCAGTCTTACCCACACTCAGAAAACGGAACTATATCACACAGCCATAATAACTGATTTTGTATACTTTATGTATGAGAGTTATTTTCTCTAGATTGCTTAATATATCCCATCTTTGATTTCCTTCCTTTTTATCTTGACTTTAGAGTAACAATCTTAATAAAAAATAAAGAAATTTAGTTAGTACCGAGAAACCAGAATCCCAAATACCATGTTTTCTGTTTGTATCTGATGACCTTGTTTCTTATATGAAAAGGGAAAGTTAGGATAGGTCCAACCTATTTATTAAACAAACCCAGTGAGACTGAGTGGAGATGCGGGAGCCTGCAGGCACCATCACAGGAGCTCTTCATGAAGAGGACAAAGATCTGAGGGTAACCAGAGGGAGGAGGCTGCTAAATGCCTCACTTCATCTCTTTGTTCTTTAAACCATTAGCATGCCAGCTTTCTTGTTTTATATTCTGATGAGAAGGAAAGAAATCCCAAGAAAAATCTCCATGAAGAATAAAGGGAGAGAAAAGGTGCTTTTCCTAGTGCCTGTCACTGGCCCTCACTTGCCTGCCCTCTAGGGAGCAGTAACTCCTGGTGTTTTGCAACCCTCTGGCCATAGGAACCATGTGCAAAAGGGACATACCAAAGTGTAGCGTGCTCTCAGCATTATCCTATCCATTTATTTTCTGTCTAATTCATTCAAAACAGACTGGTCCTCTTCCAGTTCTCCCAGTACAACACTGTCCAGTGATGAAGGGATGATGCATATGGACCTTGCCCTCCACGAGGTTAAGTCCCCTGAAGGAAGAGGGAGAATAATAAACAGATTGAAATGAACATAACTGCATAATTAGAATTGTGAAGCTTGATGCCACAAAACAAAACAGTTGCAGAAACAAAACAAAACAAACAAAAAACAAAAAGTCCATCATCTATTAACCCTCCAATAAATCATTATTTTCCAGAGCAAAAAATGGAACTTGGGCAAGAATTTAGAGCACTTCCTAGAAGTGATATGTGACACTGTGGTTACTTTTTCTCTTTATTATTATTCAATATCAAAATCATTCAAGTGCTCCAATCACTTGTATTTGTGAGCTATGAATACAGGTGTTTTGAAAGTGTTCCCTAATGTGTGTATGATGTGAGTTATTTAAATATTCAGTTTTAGAGCTGGAGAAATGGCTCAGCATTCAATGTCCTGCTTCTTGGAGAAGACGGAGCTTTGGTTCCCAGATCACACAGAGTGGCTGACAACTCTTTGTGAATCCATATCCTGAGTTCCAAGGGATCCAATAGCCCTTGTGAGCATCAGGGACAGACATAGTACATGCACGCGTGCACACACACACACACACACACACACACACACAGAGGCAAAATATTCATATACTTAATAAATCTAAAAACAATTTTTAAATAAAACATTCAAAAAAGAATGTCCCATTTAATGATTCTAAAAGTTGATTTTTGTTGGCTTTGTTTTTCCTTCCAGGTGGAGTTTGTTGAACCATACACATGTCTTCAAATATAAAAGATGAAATTAACAAAATCACTGACTTGGCTTTTCCTCTTAAATGTATGGATTTGAGAAGTGTTGAACCTGATGACCTGAGAAATGAGCCTCTTTCCTGCTGCTTTTGTTACCTGGATTGTTTGTTTTCGGATTGTTTAGAAATCATCACAGAGGTTCAGTTCAGCATAAATTTCATGTGATAATTTTGAAGCGTGAGCACAAGTCGTTCTCAAAACTTAATTACGTGAAACTAATTTTTCATTTTGTTATCAGTGTCAGACAACTTGGGGCTTGGAAAATATCATTGGAGTTATGGCAGAATTTTATTTTATTGTTATTTGTGTGAAGATGGTTGGGAGAGAGAGAGAGAGAGAGAGAGAGAGAGAGAGAGAGAGAGAGAGAGAGAGAAAGAGAGAGATATCATTCAGTGGTTTGGAGATTCCTCCTTAGGGATAGAGCTTAATCTTCCAGTCAGCTGTAAAGGAAGAACAGGTCCAGAGGAGCATAGGTGTGAGTGCGCTGCACGAAGTACTTAACCATGGTTGTGTGTTGAGGAAGAGGCAAGGCTATGGCTCTACACTAACTTTGTAGTTGCAATATTAATGTCAAGAGGAGTTGGGAAGCAGTTTCTACCTTTGGCATTTTGGAAGTCTATTCAGGTAATTACATTTTGTATACCAAGGAATTCTTTTATACTTAATTGTGATTTTATAATACACCCAATTATTCCCAGGTCTACCCTTTTCCTTACTGACCCAATTATGTGGGGTTGTTTTTGGTTTTGGATTTATTTTAACCCTTCAAGACCAATTTGTGCTGCTCAAACATGGTTGGATGTGTGTTCTTCCAAGGGAGCATGAATGACTTACTAGAAACTATACTCTTAGAGAAAACTGTCTCTTCCTCTCCTGGTACCAAATAGTTGCCAATAACTCTCCAGCTAGTGATGTCACATAACTCCAACTTCCCTCTCCCAGCTGAGATTTGGTTTGGCATAGGCACACACTGTGAGTACTGTGAGTTCTTATGTGCATCTGTCTTCCTTTGTCCATAAGATAATATCTTCTTGGAGTCATCTACCTGCTCAGGTTTGTACATTCTCTCTGGCAATAATTACTGAGCCTAGGGAGGGTGTATATTTGCAGTATACAAGAAATTATTAAGGGTTCAGAAGATCGTTGCTCCACTGTATGTGTGAAGAACTATTCAGTTATTTTTCCAAGAGCTGTTAGACTATGTTTTATAACACAGTATGGATTAATATGAGACCGTAAACAACATGAGTCAGCTTCAAGCTTCATGTAAATTGAGAAGTAGATCTAAGCTCCAGAGGGAGAAACAAAACTCCCTGTAAATTCTTGAAGCACATGTGAGCCACAGTCTCATGTGGAAACAAATATACACAATCTTTTCTAAGTCAGCTTATTGCAAGTTTATCAAACTGAGAAATAGCACTTCAAGTAACCTGGAGATATCACAGCACAGAAGACTGAGCTTCTTTCAAAACACAACCTGTGTATCATTTACATAAGCATAGTGAATTTTGTAAACCACTGGAGGGATTACCTTTATATCCATATTGGGGTCTCACAACACCTCGAACTCAGCTTCTGGAGGAACTAATGTTTCTGGCCTCCATAGACCCTAGCATTCATGTTCAAATACTCCCATGCAGAAACACACCCATACAAATAATGCAAATAAAAACTAAAAGCTGTAGAAGCTGTACATTAATGCATGCTTATAATAAATCACAAGAATACATTTTATGCAAATGATTCACTGATTAATATTTATACATTCCTTGTTTATATTAAGAAAATATACACACAGTTATTTTATTGACATAGTAGAAGACATAAAGGGTTTGAGGAGACATTATTTTATTCAGGCCAAGAGAATTAAGAAATAGAAAATGTTAAAGCAGATAGTAGCTATTATGAATACACAGTCTTGTTCACCAACATGGCACAAAATAAGGATAACTATCAGACATATATGCAGATACTTAAAATTTGAAAGATCTTTCAACTTGTCTTGATTATAGCTTCCTTTCCTATAAAGATGAAATTAATATACACATAACTATGATAAGGAGACTGTAAATATATATTTGTAATGTATAGTGGCCAGGCAATTACGAAAATAGGAAGCAATGGATGAATTTCTTAAAGTTGGTAAAGGAGAGTATAGGAAATACGATAAAGGAAGAAGGAACTCTTTCCTTTAGTGTCATTGTTTCATCTTGGGTATCTGGAATTACCATTCCATAAAGACTCAGAAGAAATTCAAACATCTATAAGTTTTGACACACTGAACATTTCTGACTACTATAATTGAATTTGACTACCCCTTCCAGTGTGCTTTCTGGAGTTTGTTTTAGCCTTGTGGTGTGTGTGTGTGTGTGTGTGTGTGTGTGTGTGTGTGTGTGCATGTGTGTGGAGGGGAGAGGGAATGTTTGTGTATCTGTCTGCATGTGTTTGTATGTGCATCCTTAGAACAGAAAAATAACATGGGTTTTCTCCTGTGTTGTTCTCCTTGATTTCCTTGAGACAGTGTATGTCACTGAAACTGGAGCTTCCTATCATTTCATAAAGGTTGACTGATAGCCCCAGTGATCTTTTGTGCATAGGCCCATATGTATTAGGACAACTATTCTGCTTGATGTTGAGCAACATTTTACATTCTGATTGGACATTTGTATGCCTTCATTGAGGGATGATTTAATCAGGTCTTTGTTTTATTTAACTGAATCATGTAAGTTGGTACTATGGTGTAATTTCCTTATGTGTACTTGTGGCGTGAACTCTACTATGTGTTGGATATGAATTATTATCCTTAGCACCCAGAGTCTCTCTCTCTCTCTCTCTCTCTCTCTCTCTCTCTCTCTCTCTCTCT
>CABHPH010143297.1:0-22896 GCA_902168325.1 Peromyscus nudipes
GGGGGAGAAGGAGGAGGAATTCTCTCTGTGTGTCTACCAAACCTCCATCCAAACGTCCACTCCGGCTCCACCCTCTCTCCCTGATGCCCCCTGTCTGTTTTTCCAAAGCAGCCACAATGTGCTAACGGAAACTGTCCGTCTGTGAGAGAAAAGATTTCCTGATGACAAGCTTCTGGGAGGGGTCCAGCCAGCTCGTGACAGCCCAGCCTCTGGCTTCCTGGCACCGCCAACAGCCCTGTGCTGGACTGGAGATGGGGTGGGTACCCGTGGGCTGGCAACTTGGCCTTCCCTACAGCCCAGGCCCTCTCTTGCTACACACACACACACACACACACACACACACACACACACACACGCACATGCACACACGTACACATGCACGCACGCACGCACGCACACACGCACACACCACTGCCCCATAGATGAGATTTGAGGTCTGGAATCCTTAAGATTCTTCATGCAAGAGAACTTTTTCCTGGATGTGTGGTCCTGGGCAATCTTGAGGACATGTTTCAAAGGGATAGCTGACAGAGTGGCCTATGGTTGGTTCAGGGGACTTTATTTCCTAACCTAGTCTCATGTGACAGTTCTGTGTCCTGGCTGGCTCCCTGGGGAAGGAATGGAAAATTCTGAATCTCACCTGCTGAAGACTATGGTAAAAAAAATATTTAAAAAAGGCCCATATTTCATGGTTTATTTTCTCTTGCTTTTCCGCTCTCCCTCTTTCAAGTTTTTATTAGTGGATATTAATTACACATAATCATGGGTGTAGACGAATTTCTAAGCAGTCTTATTAAATAAAAAACATGGAACCAAATATAGGGTGAAAGCCTTAGAGATCAGGGAAATAGGGAAAGCCACCAGCTAACCTTACCTCACCACATTGCAGCTTCCAAAAGTGTGCTACTTCCTGTCTACCCATGCCTTTATTGCCTTGCTGTTCTGCTCTCTCATTGGCTACCTCACTTCCTTGTCACTGCCTGTCTGTACAGACCTCCAGGTCTCTATGGTTGGCACTGGGATTAAAGACGTGCATCACCACACTTGACTCTGTTCCCTGGTGTGTCCTTGAACACACAGAGACCCTGCCTGCCAAGTGATCAGATTAAGGGCCTGTGCTACCACTGCCTGACTTTTGTGTTTACTGAAAATGGCTGGCTATTTCCTCTGATCTCCAGGAAAACTTTATTTATTAACATACAAATAAAATATCACCACACATGGGTTTCATTATGACATTTTCATACATGTATTTAATCTATTTTGATCATATTAAGCCCCTTATTACTCTCTCTTGTCTTCCTCCCATTTCCACAGTTCCTTTTCTTGTCTTGACTGTCCCTATTTACCTCCATGTCCTCTTTCTTTTCCTTCCTTCCTTCCTTCCTTCCTTCCTTCCTTCCTTCCTTTCTTTCTTTCTTTCTTTCTTTCTTTCTTTCTTTCTTTCTTCTTTCCTTCTCTTTCTTTCTTTCTTTCTTTCTTTCTTTCTTTCTTCTTCCCTTCTCTTTCTTTCTTTCTTTCTTTCTTTCTTTCTTTCTTTCTTTCTTTCTTTCTTTCGTGAATGACCCAGTGAGTTTCACTAGGGTTACTGACCAAAGAATGGAGAAGGGCTTGTTGATAGGACCATGGATGAGGGGCTGTTTACAGGAGCATGGGCACCTCACCTGTGGCTACAACACTGAAGCAAGTTTCTCTCCACCCCCACCCCAGCAACTGTTAACTTACTATAGATCCTCAGGGAGGGGTGCAGCCTCTTAAGCCCCTCCCTACTCCATGACAGGCTGTTGACAGGCCCAATCTTGTGCAGGTAATCACAGCTGCTTAGAGTGCAAGAGTCCAACAACCATCTCATCCACAGCCATCTCATCCACAGCCATCTCATCTCATCCACAACCATCTCATCCACAGCCATCTCATCCACAGCCATCTCATCCACAGCCATCTCATCCACAGCCATCTCATCAACCACTATCTCATGCCTGGGAAACAGTGTTCCACAGCACTCCACCCCTTCTTCTAGTGCTAACATTCTTCCACCTTTCCTCCTTAGGACTCTTGATTCAATGGCATTCTGGGAGAACCAGACAGTGATAAAGGGAGCAAAGAGAAGTCCATGCAGCTGAAGGGAGGTTGGTTGGTGTCCTAGGCTTCATTCACAGTATTCTAGAGAATTCTCCCTTGGTCTTTGGACCAAAGCCCAGGACATGAGAAATAGAGAGAGGAATAGAACCCAAGAGGGAACATGTTGGCTGGAGTCCTTTGTAGTGAGACAGGCAGAATAGGCATAGGCCAGGAGAGAGAGAGTGGGGATGGGGGTGCTGGTGGCTGCTGAGTGTTTGCAAGTCCTCTCAGGAACTCATATTACATGAGTAAAACGAGTCATTTCAGCAGCCAGGAGATAAAGAAGCTGGGTCACACTCCAGGCCTTGTGGCTTCTGAGCCATTCCAGGCTTTTGCTGTAACAACTCCACCCAGCCCTACTAGGGGTTGAAAGGGCCAGGCAACAGGCTTTGTGCCTATGGGCTGCAAGTCACCTTGCATCAGCGTGCTCACCTGAAAAGGAAGACGGGGCTCCTCTAGGCCTTCCTCTGCTAACTCAGCCTGTGCAGAGGGCTCTGTGGCCTAGCAGAGTGATGGGCCAGGGTAGGCCAAAGGTGCTGGTCCCACAAGTGAGCATGGTATGACTTCCAGGGACTCGAGGTAGCTGTTTCTGAGGGATCTGCTTGTTCTCCTCTGGCCTCCAGCCCCTTTGATTCTCCCATCTCCAGTTTCCAGAAATCTCTCTATCTGCTGTGTGTGAACCTGATCCTACAGAGCCAAGTCAAGGTGCTGAGGCTTTTCTACTTCCTTGTTTCAGGGAATTGAAGTGCCCAAGTCCCAAAGAGCTGAAAACAACTGTTTCAGTGTCTCAAGGTCTCAGGGGTCAGGAACTCAGGCAGTGTTTGACTACATAGCTCTTCTCAGTAAGGCACGAAGCAAGGTGTCTCTGTGGTATTGGCTTATGGAGGAGGGTCTGGAGGCTTTGCTCATATATCTAGACACCAGGCAGGAATAGCAGGTAAGTTAGGTTTGTCTGCTACCATCTTCCAGAATGGTCTTTCCAGCATTCAGGCTTAGAGGAGTGGGACTTTAAGAGCAAGCAACCCCTGGCACCAGGAGGAAGCTGCCCGACCTTGTGTGGGCTAGCTTTAGAGGGAACAAGGAGGCACCATGGTCATCCTTAGGTGGCTGAAGCGGTTGGCCACAAGCCTGCTTTCCTAATTGAAGAGGAGAGGACCCAGACCCCACAAGTCACTGGGAGGAATGTCCAAACATTGAGGCCAGGGCTTGAATTGGTAAAGTGCTTGCCATGCAAGCATGAAGACCTGAGTCTGATCCCCAGCACCCACATAAAAAATGGGTGCTGCAGGGTTTATCATCCCAGCACTGGGGAGTCGGAGAAAGGCAGGTTCCCCAGGACTTACTGGCTAGCTAGCCTAGCCTAACAGTGGGCTCCAGTCTAGGAGAGACCCTGCCTCAAAAAGAAGGTGGATGATTCCTGATGAATGTTACCTGAGGTTGACTTCTGACCTCCATACACACATTTCTAAGCACCCTCACATGCATATGAGCACTCACATACATGTACATACAGGCATGCACACACAAAGACACACACACTAAAAAATGAGGCCGTGTTTTCAAAGCATCATTACTGGGTGAGGGGAGGAAGATGTAACTCTGTGGCAGAGCATATGCTTTACACATGCAAAGTCCTAGGTTCGATCCCCAAAACCAAATCAGTAAATAAAAAATCTTGTAGCCATGTCCCAGCTGTCCAGGTTTGCTCTGGCCTCTTCCTTCCTTCCATCCTCCTCGTGTGTGGGCATCAAGGCTCCCACCAGAGAGCCAATGCTCACTTCCTGTCTTGAGTCATATCCAAAACACTCATAAAAACTGTCAGGTCTTCACATGTTTCTCCTCTGGGGCATTTTCGCTTGAAAATGGGGGCCTCAGAATGGTGGCATTCATAAACAAAGGAATGCATTACTAATGGTGGAATTCAGGCATTTACCACTGGCCAGTCAGGAATATGTTTTTCCCACCAAGGGACAGTCCTGCTGTAGACAGCTGGTTGTTCAGCTTACCCTGAACCCATAAACACTGAATTGTGGTCACTGGGGCCTAAAAACATCTTAGATAATGGGCTATGCACACTGACCCCCTCAACTGGTCAAGCTGGTGGCCCACTAAGAGAACTATATGGATTTACTGCTGGGCCAGATAAAGGAGAGATGAAAGAGAGTGGTATGCACAGAGCTTAGGTTTGTTTGAAATTTAAAATATTAATGTAGTAGTGGCTCCCTTGAAGCATTCTGGGTTCTCTTCCTTGTTATTTTATTTCTCAGCACTCATAAAAACCAGGCTGTTAGAATCAAAGAACGGGGGAGGATGGGATGTCAGAATGGTCTAGAGTGATGCTCATTTCCAGCAAGAGCCAAGAACCCCATAAGCCCATCTCACACTCAGTCAGTACTTGATTGTCTGGCAAGCTGGGTTGCAGGACAGAGTGGGGAGAGGGTAGGGAGCCTATATGTTTTTTGTTTTTTGGTTTTTTTTTTTGTTTTTTCGAGACAGGGTTTCTCTGTGTAGCTTTGCGCCTTTCCTGGAGCTCACTTGGTAGCCCAGCCTGGCCTCGAACTCACAGAGATCCGCCTGGTTCTGCCTCCCGAGTGCTGGGATTAAAGGTGTGCGCCACCAACGCCCAGCGGGAGCCTATATGTTAAGATTTGTTGTTGCACATGAATGTTTTGCCAGCAGGTATGTATATACACTACCTGTGTGCCTGGTACCCAGAAGATAGTTGTCTCCCCCAGGCTGGTGTTTTGAATGCTTGCTCTCCAGCTGGTGGCCATGTTTTGGGAGAATGTGGAACCTTCAGGAGATGGGGTCTGGCTGCCAGAGGTAGGTCACTGAGAATGAGCCATCGGGGCTTGCTAGGCCCACCTCAGTTTTGGATTCTATCTCCGCTTCCTAGGCCGCTGTCTTGTGAACATTGTGGAGCACAAGCTCCCACTGCCAAGGACTGAGCACACCACTATGCCTTCCCTACCACAACAGACTGAGAGCCCTGAAATCGTGAGCCAGATAAAACCTTCCTCCCTTCTGTCATTTCTGCCAAAGCCACTGGAACTGCCGTTCAGTTGAGTGCTTGCTACCATGCACAAGGCCCCGAGCTTGGCACTGTGTCAAGCCGGGTATACCTGTAATTCTAGAACTGTAGTGAGGACAAGCAGGAGAAAGTTAAGGTCAGCTACATGTCAAGTTCAAGGTCAGTGTAGGCTTGTCTTAAAAACAAAATAAAACAATAAAAACAAACAACCCCCAACCCCTGCACACAAAGTAATCCAGCTGTCTCATGAGCTAATGAGGAATGAGGAATTAAGGAAGGATGCTTGGGAAGTCTGACCTAGTGTGGCTCCTTGGGAAGCAAAAACAAAAGCTCTTTTTAAAAGTTGGCCTCCAGCCGGGCAGCGGTGGCGCACGCCTTTAATTCCAGCACTCAGGAGACAGAGCCAGGCAGATCTCTGTGAGTTCGAGACCAGCCTGGTCTACAGAGCGAGTTCCAAGACAGTTACACAGAGAAACCCTGTCAACAAACAAACAAACAGCTGGCCTCCAGAGAACACCAGTGAGCCCTTTCCTGTCTCTAGGACCCTGGACCTCCAGCACCTGTTTTCCTACAAGCTGTCTCCAGCTTCCCACAAGCTGCTGGTTCCTTCCACCTGCTTTCACCGAGCACACAGTGCTGACTTTCAGCTGAGAAAGATGTCCTGCCCTTGGCGCATATACAACCTGAAGAGTGGGAAAAGCTGAGGACCTGCGTGGGTTCCACTGCGATGAGCCATAGCGTCTCAGGCCTCTCTCTCTCTCTCTCTCTCTCTCTCTCTCTCTCTCTCTCTCCTTTTTTATTTAGGAGCTAAAGATTTAGATTATTGCATAAAGGTCCTATGATACATGAATCAGAAGATGAGTCAGCAAAGGCCCTGAACCCCAGAAGCAGAAGCTGTGAGTATGAGAGAGCAGAGGGAAGCGGTGAGCCTAGCCAAACCGTTCGACAACGGTCAGGGAGATAGCATGGCCTTTTCAGTCTGCCAGAAGCAGTGTGCCTCCCACCATACTGCTGGATTACGAGGTGAGATTCTTTCAGTGAGATTCTCTCATTGCACATGAATTTCTACACAGAGAGATTTAGATGCAACTCTTCCTACAAGACAGAATCATTTCATTGACTTAAATTCATGTGAACATGTAAAGAACTGACATGAGATTGGTTTCAGATAGTAGTCTCTGGGGGAGAAGGGCCTGAGCAAGAAGCATGAAGACAGGGAAAAGAAAGAGCATCTCAAAATGCTCTTGGGCAGAGGGCTATGGAAAAAGTCTGATACGCGTTTGCAGTTCCTGGAATGGATCCATAGGGGTGAGGTTTCTGGTTTTGAGAGCCAGAGAGGCCTGTCAAGCTGAGGGGTTGGGAGAAACACCCCAAGCACTGAATCTCCTAAGTCTACCTTGTACCCAGATAAGCAGCCAGAAAGCCAAGGCTGTTTCCACAAGGCTTTGGAGGAAGAAACATGTTCACCTGGCCTGGGACTGAGACAGAAGGACTTGTAGAGGGAAGCCATGGCCACTGAGCTGGCAGGTTCTGTGTCTTCACACAGTCCTGTGGGTCCCTGGTGCCTCCAGTGTTCTCTCCTTGATGGAATATAGAAGCTTGTATTCTAGCCCACTGTCCCTGCATGTGACCCTTCACATGACTTACTAAAGAAGGTTGGGGATGTTTGTTTCTCATTGTAGTTGTGACAGAGTCTGTGATGGATGGAAGAGGCATCAGCCCAGAGACTTTAGGGACCCTGGCCCTGACTGCTATTATGTGGGGGCTCTGAGCCACACAGACCAGTGCTGGGGGCTGGAGGGGGTAATCCAGCTAAGGCTGGAGAAGGGATGGATTGCTAGTGCTGGCCTCTCAGTCCAGACAGGGTCTAGGAACCTGTACCACAAGCGTGGAGAGCAGGGGTCTTCCAGTGGGTGGTCTGGGGAATCTGAGGCTGTGTCCAGTTAGCATATGCTCCCAAACGAGTGGCTGTTCCCCTTGAATATCAACCTAGGCAGTCTCCTAAACTGCCTTTTCTGCTTCCTAACTAAGAAGGTAGAAATCTCCCTGATGCTGTGAGCCGGCATCATGTGAGCACATGATGTAAGCACAGAGCTGCGTGCTTGCAGGAGGGGCCCTCTCTCCTCCAGGCTTGCTGGCTGAGCATCCTCACCACTCCAGCTGTCCCCACAGGCCTTGTCTGTCTGCATTGCTCCTTTCGTCTCTCTCCCCTCTTGCTTATCCTTCTGCAATGCTGTCTTGGCCCAGGGTCATAGTGCTCACCCGGCCCTGGGCAGTGGAGACTAGTTTCCATGCAACCCAGCCTTAGGAGGAGCACTTTACCTATTGGGCAAGGATCTGAAGAGTCTGAGGTTGGTGATGGATTTGAGCCTTCAGCCAGCTTCTACCAGAGCCGGGCTGGGGAATACCTAGGCGGCAAGTGAGCTCCCAATTCCCAAGCCTCCAGTGAGAACAGGCGATTGAGGCCTTTTGCTGCCTGGCCAGTTGAGGAACGTGCCCCTGGTGACAAGGAGCAGAAGAGTAGGTGCCCTGGCTCAGGCTTGGTGGAGGCTAGGGCTCGGAAGGCCTGAATCCAGTGGCCCTTCCTGTCCTTTTAGAATTGGCTAGGGGATGAAGCCACCAGCACAAATGCAGGGGCACCTTCCAAAACCTGCGTCCAAGATGGAGGCTTTGTCCTGAAGACTGTGAGAGGGCAGTCCCTGTGACCTGGGCTCAAGGTAGAAGGGACCAGAGCTGGCCTGACCTACCAGTGGCTTTGTAGTGTGCATCTGCCAGCTCCTTCCAGGAGATGTCATGTGTGCAAGAGTCCTCATGTGGGCCGACAGAAGGAGAAAGTGACATTTTGTAGCCAGGAGGCAGAAGAACACCACAAAGGTACTATAAATGTCAGTGAGCACAGAGCAAGAGAAAACCCAGTTTGGGGCAGTGAAGCGGGTAAGGGCCATTGAGGCAGGAAGTTGATACCACCGCTCGGCTGAAGGCATGCACAAAGGAGCTGGCTTCTGCCATTAAGAGGACGCACAGGGCAGGAAGGGCCACTCAGAGAAAAAGCAGCCTTCAGAAGCAGGACACAGGTGACACAGGGTGGTAGGTTCAGAGGGAGTCGGGGGTGGGGGGTTAATCCTCTGCCTCCAGACCCCTTGAGGTGAAAAGATAAGAAGGTGCATCCAGGAAGCCTCCTGCCACAGCTCCGGGGATGCCAAATGTTAGAATTCTGCCCTTACTCCAGCTACACATGCGCAGTTCAGGGTCTTGCGTCTTACGTCGTCAGTGTGCGGTGGTGACTACGTGCGTGCAGCGTGGTCACACAATCTGTGCCTTAAAAAAGCCGAATGCAGACCCCACCCCTCCTCTCTGCTCTGCTCTCTTCCCACCCCACCATCTTTCCCTCTACTCTCCTCATGTGCTCCTTCCCAGGCCTGGTTCTCTTGTACTGCACCCCCCTCTTTCTCCTAATAAAGCTCTCTGTAACTAGGTAGTCGTGGCCGTGGCTCATGACCTTTCCACATGGTAAGAAGTGCTGTAACTAGCGCCACTTATCATTCATTTCACCAAATGGGCACAGGGGTGGGACACAGATCCAGAGGGACCAAGAACTGCTGGCTGAGGCAGAGCATCCTGGCCCGTGCTCGGGGGGATAGAGGACTGAGGAGGGAGCATGGCTAGAGGGGCTGGCCATGGCATCTTTGCCTGCATGTGGCACCACATGGCTCATGAAGAGTGGATTCTGCTCTGAGAAAGCCATATTGCCCTCTCCTCCCTGAATAGAATGGCTGCTGGCTGAGCTTCTTTCCTGGATCCTGATAAGCTATTAGTGTTCTAGATAGTTCCAACTTATCCCTCAGACCCCTTCTGGGATCTGACTACATTCCCTTCTCCACAGCTGGACTTAAATGCTCTCTTGTTTTTGTTTCCAAAGTGGCCCAGTCCCATGCTTGTTCATATCATTATTGTGTTGATGACATCATATGAGACCATCAGGAGCTCCTTGAGGGCCCAACTGGGCCAGAGCTAAACCATGGATGGGCTTTGCAGACACAGTGGGTCCTTAATAAGGATGCGTGGAAGAAGGGTTGTCTGGAGTTTGTCAGGTGACACTGGTGACCCTGAGAGGGCAGTGAGTGTTTTGATGCTCAATACAGGTGTTATTACCCTCTGGCTTTAGAACTGCACACATGAAGCAGGTAGCATCTGAGTTTCCATGGAGCACAATCTCCCAGCCTGGCCTAAGTGCTTCTGCCCACTGAAGGAATGAGCAATTCCTTCCTGGAACTATAATTTCAATGGCACAGTGAGTGGTAAGAGAAGCAAGAGGCAACCTCCAGCCTCCTATTTATGAAAACAATAGCTCAAGTTTATAGTATTAGCAGTAAGCATAGCCTTCACTTCCTCTCTCGCCAGCCCCTTGTCACATGCACACACACACACACACACACACACACACACACACCCCACACTCCATACAAACCCTATCCACACGAAATATGGAAATGCATACAGGAAAGCACATGTTGAAACAGACACATGAGATCTGAGACTTCTGTGTACATACAAGTTCATGGACACTCGAGCTTCTACACACACCTGCATTTCCATAACCACACTGGGCCTGGTTTGAGCAAAGGATGGAGACTAAAGACAAGCTGCCCTCTGGGAACTGATCTCACTGGTACTAGAATGAAGCCACTCAATCACATTCCAGCACTTTCCAGCCCTTTATTGGACTTCACAGGGTAATGAGTGTGGCAGAGGCCCTGCCTGGCTCTATGCTCCTGGGCTGACAAGGTGGCAGGGCTCTTTGGCAGAAGTAAGCTGGGATGCTGGCCACAGAATAATTTAAAGTAAAAATAAACGCTTGGTGCCAGGCAGCAATAATGAAGGCTTCCTGTAAACCTGGAGAGCTGCGCCTGCCTGTGAGACTTGGTTCCCAGCTGCAGCCTCGGCCCTGGTCTCACAAGCTGTGTCCTGGCTGTCTTATTTTCTTCCTATTTCCCTATGGAAAGGAGTCATGCTACTCGGGGGTTCTATACAAGGAACAGAGTTCATCCCCTGATACTTCAAGTAGGAAGGGATCAAAACCTTGGAAGCTGGTGCTTTCTGAGCTGTGAGAAGGCATACTAGTCTCCCGAGGCTTTGGGGGACCATGCACTGGGTAACTTAAAGCAATGCAAACCAGTTCTTTCATGGTCCTACAGGTGGAAAGCCACATGCAGGCCATGCTTCCTCTGGAGGCTCTAAGAGGGAGTCCCTCTGCCCTAGCTCCATTTCTGTGGCTGGGTTAAAATACCCTGACAAACAGTAACTCGGGAGAGGAAGGGTTGCTTTGCGCTCACAATTCCAGGTTGCGGTCCGTCAGAGCAGGGAAGTCAAGGCAGGAACTTGGAGCACCTAGTCACGTCTCATCCACAGGCAAGAGCAGAACGCTTACTGCTCAGTTCACTTTCTCTGTTCTTAGGAAGTCGAGGACCCAAACCCAGGGAATGGCACATCGGTTAACATAATCATGAAGACCACCTCCCCATGTGCCCAAATCGCGCCTAGATAGTCCTTCATTGAGACCTTCTGTGCAGGTGATTCTAGATGGTGTCAAGTTGACGATTAAAACTAACCACCACACCTTCCTTGCCTCTTTCAGCTTCTGAGGGCTGTCACCTTTCCTGTGGCCACATGACCCCAGAACCTGCATATCTTCTCTTCTCTCAGTGTTACCTCTTCGGTTGCATGGACTTGGGAGGGGTACATGAGTCAGGCTTTTGTATTGCTGCCACCAAACATCTGAGTCACCATCCCAGAGGAGGAACAAGGTTTCAGGGGGCTAAGTCCATCATGGCGGTGGGGGGTGGGGTGGGGGCGTGATGAGGCAGAGCAGCGCAGGACATATCCAGATAGCCAGGAAACAGAGAGAAGGGATGCCAGCACTGGGCTGGTTTTTGTGGCATGGTATCCTCTGGGCATGACACGACCGTTGTCCTCTTGAACTCTAAGCAGCTGTGATTACCAGCATGAGACCTGCATAAGACTGAGCACCAACATTCATTCTGTCATGGAACTAATGCACGAGGCTCTGCTCCTCTCTGAGAATATATAACCAGTTAATAGATGCTGGGGGAGGAAGACTTCTTCTGTGTCTCCCCGGAACACATCACCTGGCTCTTTTTTCCTCTTTTACTCTATCCTGGCCTTCAGCCTAAGGGGTGATGCCACCCACACTCAAGGGTGATGCCACCCACACTCAGGACAGATCTTCCCCCTCAGCTAATCCTCTCTGGAAACACTTTCATAGAAACAGACCTATGGCTTGTCCTGGGAAGACAGGAACAAATGTCTATTCATCCTAGATAGGAAACCAACGGCACACTAAATAAATGACCCCAACCAAGTCGAGCTAGCTGAGTTTAGCTGGGTTACTCACAGGAGCATGGGGCAGGGGTTAGGGGATTGTGTGCAGGGCCATGGGTACCTTACTGGTGGCTATAGCATGGAAGAGAAGTCTCACCCTCACCCCAGCGACTATTAACTAGTATAGAGGGGCAGACCCAGGACTGTACTTTACTAATCTCCTAGGGGTTTCTCCATCCAAGCAATTTGATAACCAAAACCAGCCATCGCACGGCTGGAGAGACGGTTCAGTAGTTAAGAGTGCTTCATGCTTTTCCAGAGGACCAGGGATCAGTTATCAAAATCTATCTTAGGTGAGCTGCCCAGAACTCCAGCTCCACAGAAATCTAATGCCCTCTTCTGGTACCCTCAGGCACTGCATTCACATATATATGCACACTTAGACACACACACACACACACACACACACACACACACGACACAACTGAAAATCTGAGGTGTTCTTCACTTAATATCTTTAACTTAATTACATTGACTTAAAAGAAGTCCTTGCCAACTGCTTGAGACAAGGATCCCTAGCTCTGAGGACTTGTTGCAAAAGCTGTTGTGAGCTCATGGTGGAGACAGCCATCCTTAACAAGTGACCCTCTGGCATGGCTTATTGGAGACACTGTGGTTTTGAGAAATTCCTTGCACAATTTCCTTACATATTACATAGACACACTTGAGTGAGGACACTTCCTTTGTGGCCACCTTGGTTTGCTTTGTTCGAGCTTGACATAAATGATTTCATTTTGATATGAATGTCTTTCAGCTCATCTGCCACATTTTGTTTATCTATTCATTTACCAATGGACATCTGGGTGGCTTCTCTCCTTTGGCTATTCTGAATGCCATTGCTATGGGCATGTATGTGTAAATATGTCTTTGAGACCCTGCTTTCATTTTTTTTAGGTAAACGGTCAGAACAGGATTGCTAGATCATCGCTTATCATCATCATTATTAATTATGTGTTCGTGAGTACATGGTGTGTGTGTGTACGCACGCGCGTGTGCGTGCGCTCGCATGCGTAAACTTGTGTCATGGTGTGCATAAAGTCTTTACTTGGTATGGTGGTTTGAGTAAGAATGGCCCCCATAGGCTCACATATTTGAATGCTTAGTCATCAGGGAATAGCTCTATTTGACAGTATTAGAAAGATTAAGAAGTGTGGCTTTGTTGGAGAAAGTGTATCACTGGGGTTAGGCTTTGAGGTTTCAAAGCCCATGCCAGGGTCCAGTCTCTCTCTCTGCTTACAGATCAGGATGTAGCTCTCAGCTACTTCTCCAGTGCCTGCCTGCCTGTAAACATGCTCCCTGCCATGATGATAATGGACTAAGCCCCTGAAACTGTAAGCCAGCTTTCCTTTATAAGAGTTGCCATGGTCACGGTGTCTTTTCACAGCAATTGAACAGTGACTAAGACAAAAGTTGGTGTCAGGAGTAGGATATGGCTGTGACAGGCCTGACCATGCTTTTTGTTGTAGGATTATGGAAAACTTTAGGACTTTGGACTAGAAAAGTGGTTGAATGCTTTAATTAGGGCTTACTGGGCCATCCTAACAGGAGCATGGACAATGGTGCTGAGAGCAATGTAAATTATGACAGCCTGGATCAAGAGATTCAGAGGGGAAGAATATTATCAACTGGCCTAGAGACTATTCTTGTGATATTTTGGTAAAGAATGTGGCTGGTTTATTTTTTTTAACTTTGTCCAAAAAATCTGCCTGAGGCTAACTTGTAGAGTTTTGGATTGATGGTATTGGCAGAGGAAATTTCAAGACAGCCTAGTATTGACTGTGTCAAGTGGTTATTAGTGGTAACTCTTATGCAGATCTATAATGAAAAGGAGCAAGCTGAGCAAGGAAAAATACAAAATGTACAGTTTGAAGAGAAGGTTCACCAGGAAATGTAATGGAGCTAAGTCCAGTGCCCAAGGAGATTAAAAAAATTAAAGAGAAACCTGATCCTAAATGGAATAAAAGGAGTGGTGACCATAGGGCAAGACCCCACCCAGCTAAGCTTCCAACTTGTAAAAGGGAATTAAAGAAAAGCTTAAGCAGTAAAGGAAACCATCAACAACAGAAAGTTGATGCCAATGTAATTGGCCTAGAGGTCAGTTCCAGCCCTAGCAAGCACCAGAACTTGGGAGCATCAGTCACATGGTTTTGACTTTAGAGTCAAGAATACAGGAAAGGGGTTATGGAATCTTCCTCCTTGGCTAAGGAAAGCCACTGAGGCCAGGCATGTGTCAGGGCTGTCCCTGCATGGTAGCCTAGAGAGGCCATTGCAGGTGAAGTTGTGAAAATGAAGTCTGGATTGCCTTGGAGACCCCAAGATGTTGGAGATGCCAGAGCCATTGGTATCATACCTGCAAAGGAAAGTTATAGACTGAGTGTAGATCCAGTACTAGAGAGAGAAGTGTACTGCAGTTAACAAAGCTGAAAGGAGTTGAAAACCTGAAAAGTGTTTTGACATCAGACGTGGAGATGTAGAATTTGGAGTTTGCCCTGCTGGGTGTTTTTTTGGTTTTGTTTTGTTTTGTTTTGTTTTGTTTTTTGTTTTCTGAGACAGGGTTCCTCAGTGTAGCCCTGGCTGTCCTGGAACTCAATCTGTAAGCCAGGATGACCTCAAACTCAGAGATCTGCCTGCTTCTGCCTCCCAAGTGCTGGGATTAAAGGCATGCGCCACCAACGCCCGGCTAAAATTTTTTGGTTTTTCGAGACAGAGTTTCTCTGTATAACATTCCCGGCTATCCTGGAACTCACTTTGTAGACCAGGGTTGCCTGGAACTCACAGAGATCTGCCTGCCTCTGCCTCCTGAGCACTGGGATTAGAGGCCTATGCTACCATGCCCAACAGGTTTCAATTTTGCTTTGGTCCAGTATTTCCTCATTATGCTCTATTTCCTCCTTTTTGGAGTGACAATGTATATTTTGTGACATTGTATATTGGAAGTATGTGATCTGCTTTTTCATTTTGATTTTATAGGGGTTTACAGTTAAGAGATTGCTTTAAGTCTCAGAAGAGACTTTGAACTTTGGGTTTTTAAACAGTGTTGAGACTGTGATAGACTATGAGAACTTTGGAAGTTGGAATAAATGCATTTTGCATTATGATGTAGCTATAAGACTATGAGGGCCAGGGAGTGGATTGTAGTAGTTTGAATAAGAAGGGCTCCATAGGCTCATATATTTGACTGCTTACTCATCAGGGAATGGAACTAGTTGAGAAGGATTAGGAGATGTGGCCTTGTTGGAGTGGGTGTGGCCTTGTTGGAGCAAGTGTGTCACTGGTGATGGGCTTTGAGGTTTCAAGAGCCTATACTAGGCCTAGTCTCTCTCTGTCTCTACCTATGGATCGGGATGTAGAACTCTCAGCTACTTCTTCTGTACCATGTCTGCCTGCATGCCACCACACTTCCCACCATGACGATAATGGACTAAGCCCCTGAAACTGTATGAAAGCCCCAATTAAATGCTTTCTTTTATAACAGTTGCCTTGGTCATAGTGTCCCTTCACAGCAATAGGACAGTGACTAAGACACTTGGGTGCTGTGCAAAGAACTTGAGGTTGTTTGGTGGACCTGGCCTGGTGTGGGGTGCACACTCATCTTGATGGGCCCCTCTTCCCCAGACACAGTGACACATTCCTCCATGGAACAGCACACCTTCTGCAGCAAAGTCAGGTTTTCAATAACTGGTTTGTTGAGGTTGCTGAGAGGAGCATCTCTCTTTCCCAGGTCTCCCTCTGGCCTGAGCCCTCCAATCTTGAAGATGTGGTATAAGCCCTGTACGAGTATGACGGGACAAGGGACAGGGAGAGTCTAGTGCCTGAGTCTCACCAACATAGAAACAGAAAGTCAATGAAATACTCGCTCCTTAGAAAGGCTCAGCAGTCTCTCCTCCTGGAAGCATTTAGTTAGGATGTGGGTCTTCTGCCCCTGACTTCCATCCCTCATGACAAAGGGAAAAAAAAACAAGTCATAAAAAGAATGCAGCAGACGGGAGGGAAGACAGGGGAAGCAGAATTCCCTCTCTACTCCCTGCCAATTAAGTTGACTTTCTGGGTGCATGCCACCTTCGCAGCTCCAAGCCCTTGTTATCTCTCGTTCACTGCTATTTCAAGTCCCTAGAACAAGATCAGCAGCACTTTTCTCTGCACCTTGAGGCGAGATCTAGGGCACAGAACTCGGAAAGGAGAGCCAAGAAGTATCTTGATGCTTTTCAATTTTGTTTTCTGAGCAGGCTCCTTGCTGATCAGGTAAACAACGTAAGTGCTCGTGAGTGGGCAGAGAGACCAAGTAACAGAAAACATTCTCTGTGCCTTCCATGGATCCACTCCCAGCCTCCTCGTCATCTCCTCCCATCCTGAACATTAATTTCTTCTCTCCCGTCAGCCCAAAGGAAGAGCCTGAAGATCTCAATAGTGTGTGCTCTCAAAACAAGTTGTTTTTCATCTGAAAATTGAGGGCTTTGGCTTGACAAACAACTCTCGGGGGGCACAGAAGTGGCAGGAAAGTGGGTGCACGTGCAATGACGTGTGAGGGGGCCTTCTGGAGGCCAGCAACCCTGGGGCAAGGCTCTGCAGCTATGGTGGGTGGGTCCAAGCCCACAGGAGAGCCCTCCTCAAGTGAACAGGGACCTTTGGTGACAATCTCCGTATCAACGGCCCTCCTCAGCTGTGCCAGCTTGAATAGCCTTCCAAGGCTGGCTTTTTAGACTGCTCTGGTCACCTCCAAACAGAGCCCTTCCAACCTTGCTGTTCTGATCAGAGCTGTTCGCTTGAGCTTTTGAATTTTTAAAGTTATTTTTATTTATTTGTTTATTTTTGAGACAGGATCTTGTTATGTAGCCCAGGCAGGTTGAACTTTCAATCCTTCTGTCTCCCAAATGTCAGAACCACAGATGTGAGCCACTGTTCCCTGCTTTGTCCCTACCCTTAGCTTTAACTGCCAACTGGACATAGCTTGGAGTCACCTGACAAGGGAGTTTCAATTGGGGTTGCCCAGATCAGATTGGAGCATGTGAGCCTGTCTTGGCGGCAGGAACTGCCCACTGTGGGCAGCACCACTCCTGTGTCCTAGGTTGAATAAGAAAGCTAGTTAAGCATGAGCCTGAAGACAAGCGGTGGTGGCACATGCCTTTGTCCTAGCACTCGGAAGAGGCAGGCAGATCCCGAGTTTGAGGCCAGCCTGGTCTACAGAGTGAGTTCCAGGGCACTGGGACTGTCACACAGAAACCTTGTCTCAAAAAACACAAGAACAAAGAAAGCATAAGCCTGAGATGGAACCAACAGGCAGTGTTGTAGCTAGAGTTTTCCTGCCTGGTCCACAGTCAGGGCAAATCTCTCTCACCTGCCAGTCCCACAGCCACTCAGACCCAACCAAGTAAACACAGAGACTTATATTGCTTACAAACTGTATGGCCGTGGCAGGCTTCTTGCTAACTGTCCTTATATCTTAAATTAATCCATTTCTATAAATCTATACCTTGCCACATGGCTCGTGGCTTACCGGCATCTTTACATGCTGCTTGTCCTAGCGGCGGCTGGCTGTGTCTCCTTCCACCTTCCTGTTCTTTTCTCCTCTCTGTTAGTCCCGCTTATACTTCCTGCCTAGTCACTGGCCAATCAGTGTTTTATTTATTGACCAATCAGAGTAATTTGACATACAGACCATCCCACAGCACAGTGTTCCTCCATGTCTTTTGCTTTAAGGTCCTGCCCTGACCTCCCTCAATGATGAACTGGAACCTGTGTGCTGAAATAAACTCTTTTCTCTCCATGTTGCTTTTGGTCAGAGTCATTTTTGTCACAGCACATAAGGAAACTAGTACAGTCCCTGCCATACTTGTCAGTGTGTGGAAGGATACACTCACATGTACGTGGTCATGCACTTCTGAATGGTACAAACCACAAAGTAACCTTACTGGTTAGGTTAATCAGGGTATGCCCTGATAATGGAATGATTAATGGGCCCTCGAGATGTGCTGCTCTGGAAAGACCAGCAAACCAGGCTACTGACTGAAAAAATGAGGTGCAGAGAGAGCACCTGTGTGACTCTGCTGTCCCTGTCCTTGTTGGGCTTTCCCAGAAGCAGACCTTGAGACAAGACCAAATCCAAGTCATCATTTGGAAGACGACTCAGAATCGCATGGAGGTGTGAGGAAAGGAGTCAGGGCAGGGAGGGAAGCCAATGCTGGCTATATAAATGAGTACTTCTCTACTGTGGGCCACGGAGGCTCAATGTCTTGGGAATGCTCAGAGCGGCTGCCAGAACCATACCTTTAAGATGGCAAGCTGGATTATTTGTCTACCACCTTCTGCCTCTCAATGGCTGATGGTCATTCATTTTTAGGAATTTCCAGCCAGCCTCAAGGTCAAGTGAACAACAGCCTACAAAGGAAAGGGAGTTACAAGAAAAGACTTCAGGCCAAGCGGTGGTGGTGCATGCCTTTAATCCCAGCACTCGGGAGGCAGAGGCAGGCGGATCTCTGTGAGTTTGAGGTCAGCCTGGTCTACAGAGCGAGATCCAGGAAAGGCGCAAAGCTACACAGAGAAACCCTGTTTCAAAAAACTAAGAAAAAAAAAGAAAAAAGAAAAAAAGAAAAGAAAAGACTTCGAACGACATGTCTGCAGGTACTTCTGGAGCTGGGTGAGGACAGGAATGGAATGCCTCTCCTCAGCTACTGTGATCCTATTAGCATATATAAGAATTCTTTAAGAAATATGGGACTGGAGAGTTGACTCAGTGGGTACAGAGCCCCCAATACACATCTGTAACCCTAGCACTGAGGTGTGGGGAGATCGAGACAGGTAGATACCAGGGGCTTGGTGGCCAGCTGTGCCAAAACAGTGAGCTTCAGGTCCAAGGAGAGATCCTGCCTCAAAAAATACAGTAGATGGCTGGGGAGGTGGCCAAGAGGGTGTAATAGTCAGGGTTTTTTAGAGGAACAGAACTGATAGAATGACTCTATCTATCTATCTATCTATCTATCTATCTATCTATCTATCTATCTATCTATCTATCATACACACAAACACATATAACACATATACACATGTATATATACACATATGTATATTATCTACTATGGTGTCCTGCCTGCAGGATACACTAGTGCAATGGTGACATAAACTTAAGGGAGTAACCAACCAATACCTGATTTAATTTAAGGTCCACTCCATGGGATGGAACCCATAGCTGACACTGCTTGGGTAACCAAGAACCTGAGACTAGATAGCCCAGGGACCTAGGGTGTAACCTGATACTACTGTTCTACTAAAGGAACATAGTGATAAAATGACTCCTAATGACATTCTGCTGCACTCCTAGACCAGTGCCCTCCTCAGCCGTCATCAGAGAGGCTTCCTCCTGCAACAGAGGGGAACAAACATAGAGACCCACAGCCAGACATTATTCTTGAGAGGACTTGGAACACTCAGTTGTAAATAGGATGCCTCCATCAAATCCCTCCCCTCAGGACTCAGGGAACCCTGTAGAAGAGGAGTCAGAAAGAGCGTAGAGCCGGGGGTATGGAAGACATCAAGGAGTCAAGGCCTTCTAGACATAACATTGCAGTTGGACAGATGAACTCACAGAGACTGAGACAGCATGCACAGGGCTTGCACAGGGCCTGCATGGGGTCCTAGAGCTGAAAAGAGAAGTGGACACATGCCCCGTCCCTAAGCCAGAAGCCATCTCCAGTTGATAACCACTTACAAATGAAAATTTACTTTTCTTCAAGGGAGTCTCATTGGGGAAACACGGGGTGTCTTCTTCAATTACCCTCCACCTTATTGTGAGGACAAGGTCTCTCACTGACTCTGCAGCTCATCAATTTGTCTAGATTGGCTGGTCAGTGAGTCTGAGGTGTCCTCCACCTCCCCAGTACTAGGTTACAGGCTTACACTGCTGTGCCTGGCCTTTCCCATGACTTCTGGGATTGGAACTCGGGTCCTCGTGCTTAGTGACAACCACCTTACCCACTTAGCCATCTCCCCAAGTCAATTTGTCCTTTTTGTGTCTGTGTACCTTACTGCCTGCCCCTCAGGAGGGCAGTGCTGCCCACAGTGCACTCCCCGGTGCTCGGCTGCTGAACATCCTTTCCTTTGCCTTCTGACGTCTTTGCATTGCACTCAGTTGCTCTCCCTCCCTTCTCTTGCTTTTTTCTTAAAGTCCTTGCTATTCTTCTTTAAAGGCCAGTGGTCCAAACCCAGGGAGAGAGGTCTCCCTGGAGACCAGCAAAGTTGACTACATCCCCCTTGCCTGTGCTCTCTTATCATCTGGAAGGGCCATGAATGTTGCCAGCAGAGCACAGATGGGCCCCAGCAGGGTGACTGCAGGTGCGGGAGGAATGCAGTGTCTGTGCAGTGGCCTTGCCCAGTGTGCCTGCCTTGCAGAATTCCTTTCTATTACATAAGACTGCATAAAATGCAGACTAACAAAAGCATCGAGAGTAAGTAATGGGGGAAATCCATCATGCCCTTGTCACTGGAAGACGCCTGTATCTGATGACTGCCGGCAGACTCATCCAGGTAGAAAAGGCAAGATCTGCAGGCTATAAACAGCTTCCTGGCCCCCAGCCTGGCCACAGACTCAATAATTGGCCTATCAATTAAGCCAAGGGATGGGGGTGTGAGTAAGAAGGAGGGAGAGAGACACGCAATAGAGCACTAACTGCTTGTCTTGTCACTAGCTCTCCTCCATTAACCTTCTCCTAGGCTCATTTCAAAAACACTTAGTGTGTCCATCCATGAAATGGGCCTAACTGAAGCGAACGGCACTCATTTCATACTTTGCAGAAATGATGAAGATAAATTTCCTCAAAAGCCACAATGCTTAATGCTGACGCAGAAAGAAGGGTGCAAAATCCAGCAGCCTCAGGCAGAGTTAGCAGTGATCTGAGTCAAGCATGAAGGAACCTGGGATTTTGGAGGGGGATGGGAGAGCAGGCGAGATGGTTTCCCCATCTTCCAGCCTACTAAAGGAACCCAAATCCAGTTCACATCAGCCTCAAGAGCGGGGGCGTTCCATCCCCGAGTCAGAGACAAATATTTCCCATTCTAACCCAACTGTATTAGCTACTTTTCTCATTGCTCTGACCAAATACCCCCACAAGAAGCAGCTTAAGGGAGGAAGGGTTTGAGGGGATACAGTCCATCCTGGTAGGGAAGGTATGGCAGAGGAACATGAGGGTGCTGGTTACGGTGAATCCACAATCAGGAAGCAAAGAATGAACAGGATGTGGGGCTTGACTATAAAGATTCAGGGTCCATCCCTGGTGACCCACTTCCAACAGTTCTCCACTTCCTAAAGATTCCAGAACCTTCCAAAACAATGCTACCAGCTGGGGACCAATTGTTCAAACACACGAGCTTATGGAGGCATTTCAGGAATCCTCCTGAAATTGATTCAGGGAAGGAGGCAGCATCATGTGATCTACTGTTGGCCAATGAGCTAAGTCCTAGGGAGGGGCTTCATGACTCCTGGGAAAGCAATTCTGGAAACACTCATGATATTCAGCACATATGGTGAGCACTGTGGGAGCTCTCAACTAGAAAAGGAGGCTTGTGGCTTCAGAGGCCCTGGGGGAGAGCTGCGCATCAGGGATGGTTGTGTGCGATGGAGAAGCTGCTCACTTTACTGCAGCCAGAAAGCAAAGACAGAAAGAGGAAGGGGTCAGAGTTCTAATATCCCAGAGCATGACTCAGTGATCTAACTTCATTCTACTATAGGTCCCACTATCTCCCAGTGCTTGGTGACCAACCAGTAGCATGGGCCTTCGGGGAATATTTAAGATTCAAAACATAAAGGGTAGACATGATCCTCCTTAGGTGGAGGCTTTTCTTATTGGTCAGCTTTCTGATGTACCTGTTGATGAATGTTTTGAGTACCACCTGGGGTTGGAAGGGACCATTCTTTGAGATCAGAGGTTTGGGTCTGCATGTGATGTCTGGAACTGCAGCAGTCTTTTGGGTACCAGTAGAAGTTGAAACCAATACAGGACAGCAAAGCCAAGAGGTCCACAGGGGAAGAGCCTGGGAGTATCCAGCCCAGGATCCTTCCTGCACCGGGATTTCTAGTTATATAATAAGAAAAAAATCCCTTGGCATTTAAGCATAGGGGTTTTTTGTTACTTGTAGCCAAAAGTGTCATAAGGATGTTACCACCCACGGGTCTGGAACAGGTTTGTTTTCTCTGCCTGTAGTGAGTCTTTCTTCTTGGACTTTCTCTTAGGGACTGCCAGCTCCCAAATAATGATATGGAGACTTATTATTAATTATGAAAGCTTGGCCTTTAGCTTAGCCTTGTTCCCAACTAGCTCTTATAACGTAATTAACCTGCTTCTATTAATCTATGTTCGAGCATGTGGCTTTTTACCTCTCTTCCATCTGCATGTCTGACTCCCTCAGTATCTTGCTGGTGTCTCTCTGCCGCCTGGCTTCTTCCCCAAGTTCCTCTCTGCCTGGAAGTCCTGCCTATTCTCTCCTGCCTAGCTAATGTCTATTCAACTTTTTATTAACCCAATCACAGTGACACATCTTCAAACAGTGTAAACAACTATTCCAAAACATCTGCCAGTTAAAGAAGTAAAGAACCAGAAAGGTCTCATGCCAAACAAATAGCAGCAGGGGAAGTCTCTGACACAGCAGATAGAACCAGTTGGTGAAGAAACACACACACAGCAAGTCACACGGAGAAAGGCCCTCTATGGAGGGAACAGGAACCAGGGAGTCTGGAGTCCAGGGCTGGGGGTTTTAAGGGCATTTGAAAGATTCTTTTCAATTAATTTTCGGTTGGTCAGTTTGAACAGACAGGGAGGCTTACAGGCCCAGAACTTTGGAGTAAACATGTCCCAATTCAGCCTTAAATTTGTTGGATGGTTCACGAGAAGAGGGGCCTCACTGGTGGAAAAAGGAGCCTGCCAGGTCTTTGTTTTAAGCTGTTGGGTTTTTGTCTCCACTCAGGAAGGTCAGGAAGAACAGAAAGTTTGCCTTCTTGGAAGTTTACGATTTTCATTATCTAGCTGTGGCCCTTCTTCCTATCTGTCTGCCTATCGGGGATCTGTCTTACTCTTAGACCCTCAAGGAGGCCGTCTATAGAGCAGTGTAGCACCAGAATAGTTGAAGAGCCCTAGTCAAAGGCCAGATGGACCACTAAGGCCAGCCTATCTCAATGTATGACAGCCTTTCAGAGAGCCTAAGTACGTGAGAATATGGCTGTGGACTGCTAAGTGGAGCCATGCTGCCCTGACTCCTAGCCCGAGAAATCTTGGAGTATAGGCGTGAAGCTAAGTGTCTGTGAAGAAGAGACCACTGAGTTGGGCCTGATAGTACAGGCCTGTGGTCCCACTGCTCAGGAT